>JAVTVY010015365.1:0-68494 GCA_036873755.1 Hanleya hanleyi
GTTACACAGTTACGCTGTGAGTAAAATGAATTGGTCCATCACTGGAGATACGCAGAACTTTACGCTGAGAAAAAGAGAAAGGGTTTGACGAAGTTACGCAGCTACGTTGAGGAAATAAATAATCCATCGCCGAATTTACACAGTTACGCTGTCAGAAACAGATGTCTACAGTGCACCTAAAGTTACGCAGTTACGCTCTCAAGAAAAGAGAGGTCTAGATCCAAAATTACGCAGTTACGCTCAGAGCAAAACAGAAAGGGTCTGACAAAGTTACGCAGTTACGCTGAGCAAAAAGGAAATGATCCTTCGACGAGGTTACGCAGTTACGCTGTCATAAAGAGAGATCTATATCTGGAGTTACGCAGTTACGCTATCAGAAAAGAGGAATTGATTTATCCCTGGACTTACGCTGCCAAAAAGGGAAAACCTCTAATCATATGCTATTTGTGAGGAGCAAAACAGAAAGGGTCTAATAAAGTTACGCAGAGCAAAAATAAATGGTCCATGAATGGAGTTACGCAGTTACGCTGTCCGCATACAAAGGCGTTCACAGCTGAACTTACGCAGTTACGCTGTCAGAAAAAGATGTCTATGGTACACCTAAAATTACGCAGTTACGCTCTCGGATCAAAGAGAGGTCTATAGCCAAGTTACGCTTTTACGCCGAGCAAAAGAAAAAGGGTCTGACGAAGTTACGCAGTTACGCTGTCAGAAAAGAGGAATTGATTTATCCCTGGACTTCCACACATACGCTGACAAAAACGGAAAGCTAGCCTCTAATCAAGTTATGCTATTTATGATGAGCAAAACAGAAATGGTCAAATAAAGTTACGCAGAGCAAAAATAAGTTGTCCATGGATGCAGTTACGCTGTCCGCATGCAAAGAGGTTCACAGCTGAACTTGCGCAGTTACGCTGTCAGAAAAAGATGTCTATGGTACATGTACACCTAAAATTACGCAGTTACGCTCTCAGTAAAAGAGGTCTAGAGCCAAGTTACGCATTTACGCCGAGCAAAGAGAAAGGGTCTGACGAAGTTACGCAGTTACGCTGTGAGTAAAATGAATTCGGTCCATCACTGGAGATACGCAGAACTTTACGCTGAGAAAAAGAGAAAGGGTTTGACGAAGTTACGCAGCTACATTGAGGAAGTAAATAATCCATCACCGAATTTACACAGTTACGCTGTCAGAAACAGATGTCTACGGTGCATCTAAGGTTACGCAGTTACGCTCTCAGGAAAAAAGAGGTCTAGAGCCAAGTTACGCATTTACGCCGAGCAAAAGAGAAAGGGTCTGACGAAGTTACGCAGTTATGCTGTGAGTAAAATGGATTGGTCCATCACTGGAGATACGCAGAACTTCACGCAGAGCAAAAATAAATGGTCCATGAATGGAGTTACGCAGTTACACTGTCCGCATACAAAGACGTTCACAGCTGAACTTACGCAGTTACGCTGTCAGAAAAAGATGCCTATGGTACACCTAAAATTACGCAGTTACGCTCTCGGATCAAAGAGAGGTCTACAGCCAAGTTACGCTTTTACGCCGAGCAAAAGAGAAAGGGTCTGACGAAGTTACGCAGTTACGCTGTCAGAAAAGAGGAATTGATTTATCCCTGGACTTACACACATACGCTGACAAAAAGGGAAAGCCTCTAATCAAGTTATGCTATTGATGATGAGCAAAATAGAAATGGTCAAATAAAGTTACGCAGAGCAAAAATAAATTGTCCATGGATGGAGTTACGCAGTTACGCTGTCCGCATGCAAAGAGGTTCACAGCTGAACTTACGCAGTTACGCTGTCAGAAAAAGATATCTATGGCACATGTACATCTAAAATTACGCAGTTACGCTCTCAGTAAAAGAGAGGTCTAGAGCCAAGTTACGCATTTACGCCGAGCAAAAGAGAAAGGGTCTGACGAAGTTACGCAGTTACGCTGTGAGTAAAATGAATTCGGTCCATCACTGGAGATACGCAGAACTTTACGCTGAGAAAAAGAGAAAGGGTTTGATGAAGTTACGCAGCTACATTGAGGAAATAAATAATCCATCACCGAATTTACACAGTTACGCTGTCAGAAACAGATGTCTACGGTGCACCTAAAGTTACGCAGTTACGCTCTCAGGAAAAAAGAGGTCTACAGCCAAGTTACGCATTTATGCCGAGCAAAAGAGAAAGGGTCTGACGAAGTTACGCTGTGAGTAAAATGGATTGGTCCATCACTGGAGATACGCAGAACTTCACGCTGAGCAAAACCGAAAGGGTCTGACAAAGTTACGCAGTTACGCTGAGCAAAAAGGAAATGGTCCTTCGACGAGGTTACGCAGTTACGCTGTCATAAACAGAGATCTATATCTGGATTTACGCAGCTACACTTTCAGAAAAGAGGAATTGATTTACATGTATCCCTGGACTTATGCACTTACGCTGACAAAAAGGGAAAACCTCTAATCAAGTTAATGCTATTTGTGAGGAGGAAAACAGAAAGGGTCTAATAAAGATACGCAGAGCAAAAATAAATGGTCCATGAATGGAGTTACGCAGTTACGCTGTCCGCATGCAAAGACATTCACAGCTGAACTTACGGAGTTACGCTGTCAGAAAAAGATGTTTATGGTGCACCTAAAATTACGCAGTTACGCTCTCGAGTCAAGGAGAGGTCTAGAACCAAGTTACGCATTTACGCCGAGCAAAAGAGAAAGGGTCTGACAAAGTTACGCAGTTACGCTGAGCAAAAAGGAAATGGTCCTTCTATGAGGTTACGCAGTTACGCTGTCATATAGAGAGATCTATATCTGGAGTTACGCAGTTACGCTGTCAGAAAAGATTAATTGATTTATCCCTGGACTTGCGCTGACAAAAAGGGAAAGCCTCAAATCATGTTATGGTATTTGTGAGGAGCAAAACAGAAAGGGTCTAATAAAGTTACGCAGAGCAAAAATGAATGGTCCATGGATGAAGTTACGCAGTTACGCTGTCCGCATGCAAAGAGGTTCACAGCTGAACTTACGCAGTTACGCTGTCAGAAAAAGATGTCTATGGTACACCTAAAATTACGCAGTTAGTCGCTCTCAGTAAAAGAGAGGTCTAGAGCCAAGTTACGCTTTTACGTCGAGCAAAAGAGAAAGGGTCTGACGAAGTTACGCAGTTACGCTGTGAGTAAAATGAATTGGTCCATCACTGGAGATCAGCAGAACTTTACGCTGAGAAAAAGAGAAAGAGTTTGACGAAGTTACGCAGCTACGTTGAGGAAATAAATAATCCATCGCCGAATTTACACAGTTACGCTGTCAGAAACAGATGTCTACGGTGCACCTAAAGTTACGCAGTTACGCTCTCAGGAAAAGAGAGGTCTAGATCCGAAATTACGCAGTTACGCTGAGCAAAACAGAAAGGGTCTGACAAAGTTACGCAGTTATGCTGAGCAAAAAGGAAATGGTCCTTTGACGAGGTTACGCAGTTACGCTGTCATAAAGAGAGATCTATATCTGGAGTTACGCAGTTACGCTGAGAAAAAGATAAATTAGGATCTGACTTGAAGTCCTGCGTTGTACTGTACTGTACATGTATAGTTTCATCATGAGGCCTACTCTATAGTATGCTCCGTGGTGTCATCGACTGAGAGAATGCCTTGTGTATTATGAGCAACAATATACTATAATTGTAATATTGATCTGAAGTCCACTGCATGGTTGCCATCTCCATGTACTGCATGTACCAGCACTCCCGTGACTTCTTACATGAGGGAATGACCTATTACTGGATAAAGTGCTTCCCAACAGCGACTCCTTGTTCCATGGATTTCATCGACGACGGCTGAAAAATGCGCTTCTCCATGCCACAACCAACATTACCTTCAAATTCAATGGTGAATATTACGAACAAACTGAGGGTGTTGCCATGGGTTCCCCATTAGCACCAATTCTTGCTGATATTTTCATGAACAATTTTCAAGAACAGCATATTGACCCAGTTTTGAATGAGTACAATCTTCTGCATTACAAGAGATACGTAGACGATACGTTCCTAGCGTTCGAGCAGAAATCTGACGTCAAAAAGTTTCTGGACTATTTGAATAAAAGACACAAGAATATGACCTTTACCTGTGAAGAAGAAAACAATGGAAATCTGTCGTTCCTAGATGTCCTAGTCATGAAAACTGAAACAGACATAAATCCTACCAATTTTAGGAAACCAACATATACTGGACTTTACACACAATGGACAAGCTCTGTGCCGCTTACACACAAAGAGAACTTGGTGAAATCGCTTATAAATCGGGCCTGGAAAATATGTAACAATTATAAACTCTTCTCAGAGGAATTGTGCCACATCAAGGAATCACTATACAAGAATGGCTTTCCCATGTGGTTCATTGATAAACTTGTGAGACCGTATCTTAACAAACTCATTAACCCTTTTCCAACTCGACTTCCTATGTTTGGCCCCGAAAGGAAGAAAATAATTTTTAGAATTCCATTTATTGGCCCAGAATCTCTTCGCCTTAAGCAAGAGTTATTTAACTTGAATAAACTTATTGAATGTGTTAATCTACAGTGCGTTTTTCAAACACCATGTACCATAGGGTCTTACTTTAATTACAAAGATAGAGAAGATGACGACCTTAGATCAAATGTTATATACAAAATACACTGTGGTGGTTTTTAATCTACCTATATAGGAAAAACCATTAGACATGTACACGAAAGGATGTTAGAACATAATTTAACCTCCATTAAAAATCAGAAGTCTGCATTTGGAGATCACTGTTTGTACAAAGGACATAATCCTAACCATGCCAGATACACTATTATAGATAACGCTAAATTTGACTCAAAACTAAAGATAAAGGAATCCCTGCAAATCAGCAAATCTTGCCCTGATCTGAACAAAAGTATGTTTGATATGACCGGTTTTCACACATTCAATTGTTGCTTAGTGGTTTTGTAATTGTATACACTACAGAAAATTGTACATTTAACATGTATGTTAAATGTATGGTGCAGGTATGTGAGAGTCCGAAATTTGCATTCATTTATAATACATTTCCGATATGGTGTAATTAGATATTTATAATAATTTAACTATACAGTGCAGCTTGGAGAGTCCCTAATTTCACCTATATGACATAACCATGTGGAATGTTTCGGGTGTACATTGATTTGATTGGTTGCAAATAGGGGATGATTCGCCGTATTGAATATATAGTTTTACTTACATTTGATACCCTGGTGAACGGTCGCATTCACAGACATTTGACTAGTAGGTTGAGAAAAATTAAATGATTGGATTCACTTAACATTTGAATACAATACTGAGCATATTGAGTATGTTCTAGTTTAGTTATATTTAACCCGTGTGATGAAGGATTTTATATAGTCGGATTTAAAATAAATTCCAGTCCGTTCGTATATAAGCAAATAAAAATATTTGCCATAGCTTCGCCATATACAGTGGCCAGGTCATTGGCATATGGACATGATGTATGTAACCACCTTGTGATATATGCTTGTACATACGAGTCTTCCTTATACGTGTAATGTACGGTGAAATCAATGGTTTTTATCTACATTTCACTTGGATTATTAAATCTGTATATTTCTGAAACATTTCCTATATGGATGACGAGTTGGTAAAATTGAACAAAACACGCATGAAATTGCTAGGTTTCATGTAATGACATTTTCGTATTTCATTATATTTGCAACGTGCACTACATAGATGTTATATATGACTATTTGCATATGTTACACACGGTTATGATAAATGGATATTTGATAATATTTTCTAGACTATAGAAACGTGTGCAAATTGCAGGATTTGAAACCAATGAAAGGTGCTCGCACATGCGGATGATCACACGTTTAATAGCATATGCAAATCTATTTGCATATAATTTTCTAAGATGGTCATTCGAATCTTGTCGGTTTCATGAACATATATCAATATAAACACTGTGAAACACATGCATCTCTAAATGTTTGTTCATGATATGTGTGACATTTTATTGTATATAGGCCAGGGGTGGAGCAGTTAATATTTATTTTATTTTTGTTTCAGCATTTTTTGTCGGGGCGCAAAATTGGATAACCGATATATAGCCATGCGTCTGGTTCCTTCATGTCATGATGACCCAGCTTCGTAGGCCGGTACTACCGGTATGTTAGCCTTCTTGCAAACTTCCATCCGCCGTTGAAAGTTCAGATCTACGGAAAATAGATCTACAATAGTCGCTCCCGATCTTGGCGATAGAGATCTCAGATCTGGTGTTAATCATAATTGTAAAATCCGTCAACTACGCAGAAGAAATCTATCCATCTCCGTCCTCCCCATACGTCCAGTCGGTTAGAGACTTCTGTCAAATCAAAGCGGAAAACGATGCGTGGCTGGTGATTCTTCTCGGCGCTTCTATTAGAAGAATGATAATTCCTCCATACTATGGTCCCCTCATAACCCAAATGTCTTCACCTTGGTAGGTAGCCCGTAATGTAACGGTTGCGCTGCAGCGACCCGGCTATAAATGACAGACGCGCGGACCTCAGAGAAGACCAGCATAAATGTTCGACAGCTCTCATGGCGACTGGTTCTATTTGTGCTTCTTCCGACGTACATTTTCCGTTCTAAAAGTCGACTGTTTTAGTTCATCGTGCCCGATATCTACATGATGATGCGTCCATATTTCATCAAATATATGCATATAAAAAAAATCCACCAAAAGACTCCCGATCGTCTCGTATAATGTAAATAGGCGTCAAACTGGACGATTTCATTTCTGTTTTCGACATATCTTTACATAATAAGTGGCATGGTGAGAGCGAATGTGGATTTTTTTTTCATGTTCAAATTTGAGTGGACAGATGGATAAACCCCGGTAGTGATATTCAGCACTATTGATATGAAAATTGACAGCTTCAAAGTCGAAAAATCTATCGAAAATGAAACACAATATGCCTTGCTTTCGGCGCGTCGAGGGCGGCATGCAATCTTGAATCCAACCTTCGAACAGCCTTGTCTCCCATTATGACAGGGCCGTAGTTTAAATTGTATGGAATTTGTCTGGAATCATCAACCGCACTTATCTTCAATCCGATCACCATCCCACCATTAATACACAACGTATAAGTACCGATCTGCCTTCCCCGATATCCCAAGTTCACTTCGGGCACATGATGACTATTGCAAAGACATATTTAAAACTATCACCCCAAAGACATCGAGAGAGACTAGAAAAGACATGTAACTGTTGGTCGACTGCCATTTTGTCCTGGTATACCAGGTCCGAGAGGAGAATCGCCGCGCACACACTTCCCCTGGCTAACATTTTCCCTTCGGACATTTCCCGTCATGTACTGTTTACTTTCCCTGTATTTGATTTTACCAGTATGAGCATAGTTTCCTTGTTTTTTTGTTGTTTTTTTTCTTATACAAATATGTATTTTCAACAAAACTTTATTTTTATTTCATTACAAAAAGTTCATATTTTACACATAAATGTGGAAGAAAATCTGTATGCCGAAGTTAATGTCTGTTTTGCCGCCTGATTATTTATCTTTGTATGCGATTTCTGAGAGGGCACGTAAGTTGATTAGAACTTGTCCCCAATCCTATTGCTATTATTGAGGTAATCAAATATGTTTAAACTAAGAAAGTCTAATGCTAAAGGACGTGTTCGCTTCAGATGGATATCTTTCCCTTCAGAGTCGCTCTCTGTTGCTCTATTGTCTCGCTCCGAGCCGGCCGGTAAATTGTGACGTAATGCTCAGGTATTCCCCAACTCTTTGTCAGACAGGCGAGGTTAGTCTAATGGGAAATTCTGGTTCATATTCTCATACGGTTACCATTAGTATTTTCATGAACGACCCAGATATTTACGAACAATAATCAGTTATATTAATATATAAACCGACTCGAAAACTGAAAATTCACTGCCAAAAGTTAAGCGAACAATAATTAAGGAAGTAACTGAAAAAAAAAAATAAGAAAAATCATATAGGCACATGCATAAACACTTGGGAAAGCAAGCGTCACTACTTGTTGAGGATCATTTCTATAATAAAGGCCTTGATATAAGACAAGTTTAACCTTTTCTTTTCAATTCATAGTTACAACTTTCGATGCTCTAAGACGAAATTATATATGTGTAACAATTAATTTTTTGTTAAGCTGGATCGTCAGAATATTTAAATACTGAACAAGTGGTCTGACTGTGTGTGTGAAGTTGTTTGTGTGCAATTCTATTCACGAGTTATAATAAAATAAGGGATTATGTGCGTTAGGCGGGGTTCGCCGTCTTTAGTTCACGTCACAATTGCTTTAAAGTCCAAAATGAAGATCGGAGAAAAAAGGTAAAAAAAAAAAAAAAAAAAGAATCGGGGATTTGGGGATTCGAACCTAAATGTTGGTTTTCTTTTGAACCTTAGTCCGACACTGTAACCATTCGACCAAGCAGCTGTTACAATTATCAGCATGAGGAATCATGTGCCGAATGGCGGTGAACTACACCCTTTCAGAGCATTACAAGCGTTTTGACATATTTCAATATTATGAAAATATGACCCCTCTAACCAAAACAATTCTTCAGTATCATTTTGGATCAAACCTACCGCATTTCGATATGTAAGACTCGTTTTGGTTAAAGGTGTCATATTTTATATATGAAGGATTCCCTTCAAGAATATCGCCAAAAATTGCAAAAACAAACAAATGCTTATTTTCTAATACTCGTAATATTGGTTGACAAATCTCTTCTCGGTGAAAATTGAGAACATGAAAATTCAGTATTTTCTCTCTCGAGCTAATAACTTTCAAAGTGAACGAGAGGAAAATATATTTTCGATTTATAAACGAAACACACTAAGGAAAAAAATACGGTCAAACCGAACACCTCCTTTCGAAATATACTATCAGAATGCAGTGGCCATTTTCCCCAGTCGCCCTATGATAAGGTATTGTACAGTGTCAATGTTTTACTTATTTTGAAAAGATTTTTTCTAAATTAATTAAATGAATTTTGTTTTGTTGCCGGCTGGTACTTTTCCCCCGAATAATATGGAAATTAACTGTTTAGGTTTTACTGTATTCTGTTAAACATCAGGGCGTCAGGTGCGAACGACCCCCCCTTGGACGCGCCAAAAAAAAAAACAGAAGAAAAAGAAAAGAAAAAACAAGAAAAAAACAGAGAAAACAAAAACAAAACAAAAAAGCAAAAGGGAAAAGAAAGGAATAAAAAATGTCCGTCTCCAGGCTCGTAAGCATGCTTCGTTCCAGTAGTGACGCGTTAGTTCGCCCAACAATGGGTTTACCACGACTTTCCGTTTTATGGTCATAAAGTGGATTATGAAAGAGCTACGGATGTCCGACCAGTTATCGGACAATTTTCGTGGTTTATTTGGAATATATAAAAAAGTACTTCTTGAAATGACATGAAAACTGACACGATGATTGCTGAGCTCGTCGGCTATCTTCCGATATGAATTCCGTCCATGACGTCACTCCCTTCTGCACGTGCGAGAGCTATTTTTAACTCGACTTTTCAGCTCCGTTCCCGCCGTGGACAGTACCAGTTATCGGACACCCATCGTGAACAAGAATTTGACGTTGAAGTACAATGTATTTTCAAGTTTTGTGCATGACAATCGTTAGTTGGAGTTCTGTCGTTTAAGATGATATGATCATTGTTCAATTTCTATACGTATTTACTTGTGAGCGAGATCGGGAACACAAGGTGGTAGATCGAATTTCGCACCCCACCACAACACGAGAAATTTCGAATTTTGATGAAAACAAAAATGTTAGATTTAAATTTTTCGACTTTCGTGGCTACCTATAATTCTATATTTTGCATAACAATTAGAAATGATCTCCCCTTTGTTCTGACATATTATTGCCTTGTCATCACGAGCACAACACGTGCGCTCGAGATGCGTGTCCGATAACTGTCCTGTCCGATAACTGGTCGGACACCCGTAGCTCTGTTCATGAGACTCACCCTCGACGGATACAGCAGGGGAACATTCGACGGATAAAGCAGGCGAATTTACTATTCAATTAATCATTAACACTAACTCGTGTGTTTTTTCCTTCTGCTCGATGCGTGTGGTTTTGATAATGAAGTATTGGCAGCCTCGGTCTACCGTTGGCGAAGTGCAAAACGGGCAATAAACTGAAAGCTGTATACGTATAAGCTTTGCTGAAGGCTATACTACATTCGAGATATTTCATTTCCGGAAAATATATCAGTTTAATTTTTTTTCTAGTCAGTATTTTACCATGGCCACGTTTTAATGAGTGATATTAGTTTCATTTTTTCTAGTCAGTATTTCACCATGGCCACGAGATATAGTCCATGATACACAGTTTGATATTCTACACATTATTATTGTGATCTTTTCAGCAAAAGATTAATGTTCACAGTCATGAAATGACATATGGATCGGAAAGTGATATGATGATGTTTATAGCTTTAATCATTTTAACATGGTTACAGTGGCGTCGGAAGCCAGCCCCCCCCCCCCCCCCCCCACACTTTTGATTTAGGGGGGCCCGTATATCTTTTGGCCACCCACGTTTCACCATCTCTAACTGACCATGTCACCACATAAAAATTACAGATAGAGTGCCAGGACGTGTAGTGGTGTGTTATAAGCCCGTTTTGTTTGTGTCAAACCAGGAAGTCAAATGGAGTCCGGCATATTCTTCAATACCGATGTGGGTTTATGCGAAACAAATGTGAAAATAGAACCATAAATCTATATACATTGTGTTCAGATTTGTTTCCGGGAAAACGGGTAAAACGCATCTCCGTAACCGGAGATCCCGGAGCTTCCGGGGCCTAGGCGGCCCCTGGACCCTCGCCTGTCATGCGGTGAGGATCGCTCAGTTTAGCTTTGTGTAAATGGATCGCTATCATATTGGTTCTAATGTTCCATGATGTAAAGGTCATCGCTTTTTTATGTGTTTTTTTTATGTGATAAATATAACTAAAAAGTCAAATGGATTCAGGCATGAAGTATGATTTTTCAATTTCGACGAGTGCTTATGAATGCGAAACATACGTGAAAATATAGAACCATAAATCTGCATACATTACGTTCGAATTTATTTCTGGGAAAACGCTTAGGACGCGTCTCTCGAGATCTGGAACTTCGGAGCTTCCGGGGCCTAAACGGCTCGTGGACCCTCGCCTGTTGGGCTGTGAGGATTTCTTTGTTTTATCTTTGTGTGAATGAATCGTATCTGTAGGCATATTGGCTTCCCTCCCAAGAACTATAAGTCATTGTTTTGTATGTTTTAAATATAACTAGAACGTCAATTGGATGAAGGCATGAGATGCGATGTTTTCAATATCGATGCATGCTTATAATTACGAAAAAAAAAATCGTGAAAATAGAATCATAAATGTGCATGCAGTATGATCAGTTTTATTTCCGGAAAAACGTTCAGAACGCATCTCCGGCAATCTAGGACCCCGGAGCTTCCGGGGCCTAAGCGGCCCCTGGACCCCCGCCTGTTGGGCTGTGATAGTGGTCCCCCCACTTTCAATTACGTTCCGACGCCAAGAGAATAAAATCTAATACTGATATTTGACAAATGACGTGTTAGTTTAATTGTTGGAAATCGCTCAGAATGCATCTCAGGCCATCTAAGGTCCCAGAGCTGTATAATATAACCATAAATCTGCATATATTATGTTCAGATTTAATTCCGGGAAAACGCTTAGAACGCATCTCCGGCGATCTAGGACCCCGGAGCTTCCGGGGCCTAGGCGGCCCCTGGACCCTCGCCTAAAGTGCTATGATAATCGACCCCCCTTTGAAAAATCCTAGCGACGCCCATGAACATGATCAACACAATCTGGATGTATCTGTATTAAATCATGGTTAAACTAGCATTTAATTGCCCCGGTATTTCTGGGTTGAGCCAAAGTAAAGGACTAGGTTATTATGTAATCTTCATTCAGTCTTCGAATGTGTATACTTGATGTTTGTTTATGGGGGATTAGTCATGTTTATGGAGGATTAGTTCAGTTGGCAATTATTAGATTTTGTCATTCTTATCTCAGCTGAGAATATGCTGGAACAAAATAATCTCAAATAAATATCTCCCGACCAGGGCCAAAAGGAGGTACATGGGGATGGGTTCATGTTCTCAAATGTTGGTGTTATAGAAATACGCCGGGGTTGAATTCAGGTGTTCTATCTGTTTGAGGGACCATCCGTGGTCCGAATGCGTCGTGTGAGGTGTCAAAGTGAAGCTCTCGTGGTGTAGACCACGACTTGAGGGAGGTCCATGTCATCTGTAACGTCATTGGTGACGTCATCAGTAGGAGTAGTAGCCACTACTTCTGTACTTATGAAAACTTGTTCTCTGCTCTGCACACAAGGCTTACCAGCACCAATGTCACATCTTGACAATACACATTTTATTTGTTGTCGAGCAGAGGTTGCGTCCAGAGTATATGCCGCCATCCATGCATATTATATATAGTCTCCCTTCCTACACACAATATGACGTCATATACTCTCGACTATAACCAGTCCGTGTTATAGAACCAAGTTAATCGATTTCACAATCCTCTCAACAAAAAGAGACACCAATCACCAGGCATTCTTATATCCATCACACCGGTAGGCCTACCTAGTAAATCCGCCACGCTGGAATTCATGATATAGAATAGTTTATTTGGATAAAAGTTTGTGCCCAGCAGGGCTAAAACGCAATCAAACATACATATAAAACATACACAACTACAAACATCAGACAACAGATAAAACACGCATAAATATAATAGGGTGTCCAATTACCCGACAAATTGATATATGAATATGAAATAACATTGTCTTGATCTATTATCATTCACCATGTTTTATTCGTTTTATTACTGAAGTAGCATAAACAATAATATGTGATTGGGGGGGAGTTGTTCGTGGGGGTTTCGTTCGCTGTGGGTTTCTCTGACCAGAGGTACCGGTATGTGATGTTCCGGTACATCGAAGAGAACTTATTGATGACTTGTGTGCCCAACTATCTCCCTCGGTCTCGCGCTACTGACGCGATTTCATGTGACTTTCACATGGCCATTTTCCTTCCACTTCTACTTTCGCTCTGACTCGTGACAGCTTACGTTCAATTTTCTTCTCCATATCAGATCCGAACAATCTTGTTTCGCATGATTGAACATACCGCATCCAGTCCCAAAGGTAAATATATCCGAATAACTTAATCCTGCGGTCTGTTGCAGGTCAGGTCAGCTCGGCCTACACTGGCTCAAGACCATAATCCGCATTACCTGATTACCACCCCCTATAGCCCACCTAGGTTATTCGTCGATAGAATTATGACTCAATCAAGGTTAGTAAATTTACAAGTAGGCCTACATGTACAACATGTGAACTCTTGAACATGTGTGCGGTTGCAGACCGGGCAAGCCATTCTATCATAACCCACAGGCGAAGTAAATGTGGCATAGGCCTGTGCTGTGTTTTGGTTGAATCATTATGTTTCATAATGTCTACACAGTTGAAAATGTTTATGTGAAAGACCAATTATAGTAATAAAGATGTGTCATTAACCTGTCCATATGTCGTTTACGTCGATAGATATTACACACAATACAGTTGTGCAAACGACGTTCACAAAAATTATAATCTCCTGGAGTGAAGTAGAACATGACAAAGTATATTTTCACCCCCTTTATGAATTCCCTTTGTTTTTTCTACAAGACCAGACAGGTTAGAAAAGCCCACACCTGGTCTTGTTTATATTACTTGGTGACGCCCATATTATTTGAAGTGGATACTGTATCTGATTGCTATTTTTGCAGTTAAAAAAAAATGTGGGTGAATAATTTAAAACTAGATGTCAATCTGTACAGCTGGAAAAATTATATTCTTAATTTAATGTCACTGGCAAATCGTTATAATAACAATCTATAGCTATTAGCTGACTATTGGCATCGGTAATTAATATACCTAAGGCAACAGAAACATGTTTAAATCTGTGCCTTTATTTATTGTATGGCTTTCATGGAGAAAAACATCTCCGGTGACAATCTGAGATTTAAAAATATCTATGTTATTTGCGATTTATTCTATAATATACACATAAATCTATAGATAATCATGTACATTAGAACATGGATACGGTATCATTAACATAGCTGACAGATGAATTTAAAATAGAGCCCAGAATTTGTTTTTTTTCTATCAATGTGACCAAGAATTTCAGTCAAGACTCCCCAATATTCAGAGAGAATGGGGGGAGGGGGAGGACAATGACCGCTTTGGCCCCCGGTGTACGGACATTTTCCCCACCCAATGTTTATAGGTTATTTTGAACATAGTTTTTAAATAATTCAATAATTTGGCAATAACACATTTTTTTTATATATTTTTTATTTTCTATATTTAAGGATATAAGGATTTCCACATAATGTTTTACGATAATGAGTCACATAGTGATAAGATATTATACATATACACAGTATATATCAGTATTATACAGTCTGATAGCACATTTTAAAACATGGCTTAAAACATGTAGTATATAGCATAACATTATCTGTTCGGAGGTCAGTGTCACGAAGCCATTTGACATGTTTGATGAGAATAAAATTGAACTAATAGTCAGGGGGCCAGGAGCTGAACCTGGAAAGTGGTTCCAAAGTTTTTTTCTCAGTGTTTTCATTTTATATAGGTATTGTACTCTATGAAACTGCATGATGGCATTCTCCCATCATTGAGCATTTTCATATAAACTGGTTTTATATAATTGCGGCTATCGGGACACAAAACATAATTGTTTCATTTTTATACGCCCGCCAAAAGGCGAACGTATTATGTGATAGCGGTTTCCGTCCGTGTGTCCGTCTGTCCGTCCGTCCGTCCCTCGTGTCCGGTCTACATCTGGGACAGTTTTCTATCTAAAGTTCCAATGTTTGATGAGTGGATACCCTACGGGGAGACGATGTGTCGCATACCAAAATGAAAAACAGGAAATCACTGAAGTGTTCGTGTCCGATCTATATCTGTGAATGTTTTCTATCCACAGTTATTTTTTTTTGTGAGTGAATATGCTAGGTGGAGACGATGTGTCGCATACCAAAATTAAGGTCGAGGTCGGAGGTCAAAGGTCACTGTTCCTTAAAATCAGGAAATCGGTGATCATTGACAGTTTTCTATCTACAGTTCTAATTTTTGGTGAGTGGATGCCCTAGGTGGGAACGATGTGTTTGCATATCGAATGTAGGTCGAGGGCAGAGGTCAAAGGTCAGTGTGACCGAAAATCAGAAAATCATTAAAGATTTCTAATTTTTTGTGAGTGGATTCAATACGGGAAAACGAAGTTTCGCATACCAAAAAATTAGGTCAAGGTCGAAGGTCAAAGGTCACTGTGACCCCAAAAGCAGGAATGTATTAAAAATAACATTTTTTGTGTCAGTAGATACATTAGGGGGACACAATGTGTCGCCTACCAAAATGTAGGTCAAGGTCAAAGGTTAAGGTCACTGTGACCCCAAAATTGTGAAATTGTTAAAAATCATGATTTTCTCAGTCAATTGAGAAATTACTGGAAGCCGTTTTGTCATGTACAAAAATTTAGATCCAGGTCAATAGTCAAGGTCACTGTGACCCCAGAATCAAGGTCAAAGGTCAGTGTGACCGAAAAATCAGGAAACGTTAAAAATTACTAATTTTTTGTGAGTGGATTCAATAGGGGGAAATGAAGTTTCGTATACCAAAAGTTAGGTCAAGGTTAAAGGTCACTGTCACCCCAAAATCAGGAAATTATTAAAAATAACATTTTTTGTGTGAGTTGATTTCACCTACATGTATGTATATAAACCTATGTGTACCCTCGCTCAGTGCTTTAGCCACTCTCTGAGGATGAAGACTGTTGTCTTTGAAAGCTAAGAGAATACACTATGTATCGTATTGCAGTAGTCGCTTTATTTATTTTGAGTATATCTTCTGTATATCCCAAGCATATTTTTCATCAGGATCCAAGCCTAAAGAGACAGTCCCGGGATAGAACTCTTTAATAATAATAAGAATAATAATTCTTTCTTTCAGTCTCGGGTGGTCTATAGAATGAACAAATAAATAATAAGATGATAGACAAAAGACAAATCATTGGCTTGTTACATAAATTTGATGAGACTGAGACAAATCGAAAAGTTGTAAGTAAGAAGTTGTCTGTCGACAAAAGTTTGTTCCGTAGAAAATTAATCTGGCATCGAATAACCTCATTAAAGCTGGGTACATAGTTAATCCCAATCATGAACGTAGCACAATTGCATGGGAAGTGCATTAACCAGAGAAATGCGTTGTTGTATGAGACACGCATTTTTTTCTCAGTTACATGACGAGTACGAAGACCACAGATAGCTGCAACAGATGCTGGTACAGTACGACGAAAAAACTTGTTTCTTCACATCTTGAGAACACATATAGAACGGTCGAGCTAAAAGGTTGGTACGAATGCATAATTTTCTAGTTTGCACAGACATATCCTAACTGTCGGTGGGATTGATAATTCAGGTGTTATCCAGACAGTTTAACAGAGGGTGCTTTCGGGTCATTGAACATTTTTGGGAGAAAAGAGATGCATAAGCTTTTCTTAATGTTGAAGACAATATTATTGTCAGTCGCAAAAACATCACATATATCAAGTAGATTCTGAGGTACCTTGGCAGAGAGACTGATAAGGCATATTCGTCAGCGTATAATGGTGGTTAAACAGCGTATAATGGTGGTTAAACAGCGTATAATGGTGGTTAAACAGCGTATAATGGTGGTTAAACAGCGTATAATGGTGGTTAAACAGCGTATAATGGTGGTTAAACAGCGTATAATGGTGGTTAAAAGAAGATTCCGGCTACATTACATCCTACATTTGACCGAGATATATTACTGTCGAGTTCATGTATGTAGACATTAAAGACCAGAGAAGACAGAATTCCACCTTGGCGAGCTCCATTTTCAGCAGGGAACCCTTCCGAAAAGGCATACCCACCCTCCTGGTAGCCATGAAAGGCGCGAAACGACGGCATTACCAATGTGACGTCGGGTCAAGGTTAGGCACCGGGTAATGCTTTAACATTGGCTCTACTTCAAAACCCGGAAAATAATTATCAATGTGGCTTTCAAAATACTACATATCAGAACAATTTCGAAGATGTTATTGTCTTGGAGTTAAATAGCCATTTGCAAACACAAATCATCGCATGTGAATCTCGGTGAATAAAATAATACAGCATTTCCACTGTTAATGTAAATGGTTCGCTGCCTAACCTCGGCGTGATGTCTCGTGGGTCATGACGTCGTTTCTGCTTTTTGTCATTAGCGAGTTCCATCTCGGGACTGTCCTGTTAATATTTATTATACCGGTATATAATCTTCAATATTATGTTTCGCGCATGGTGACAGGGCAGAATTACCGCTCCTAAAGATATCTCCAGTGTAGGTATGGAAACATACAAATGTCAGAAATTTATCTACTTTGACACATTTCATGTGTACGCTGTTTCTTTTAATTTCTTCCGCAGTTCCCAAGGTCTAAGATCTGTTCATTATTATTACTGTTTTATAAAGAGTGTTAGGAGAGAACTCTCGCTTCTGGAGTTCATTGAAAAAATACGAATCTCTATTCGAGATTTTTCTGTATAATACATTTCATGTGTACCAGTACTCTGTTCAACAGCGCTGTTTCTTTTAATATTTCCGCAGTTTCCAACGTCCATGAGATCCAAGTTCTGGACATTATTATTACTGTTTTGATCAAAGGTGTCAGGACAGAATTTTCGCTCATGAAGATCTTTTGTAGGTATTGAAAAATACCAACCTCAATTCGAGATTTATCTGACTTACACATTTCATGTGAATTCTTAAACGGCGCTATTTCTTAAAATGAAACCGAGTCGTCATTATTCTTGATTCTCTTCTGCACTGACGGTCCGTCGTTAACTGGAGCTAGGAATTCGTATAGGCACGGCTGAGTATTCTAACTACTTTAATATCAAATGTTAGACGAAAGACATACGAACAAAATCATGTGGGCATCTGACCAATCGTAGGCAGAATCAGTATTTAGGAATGAAACACGCCTGGCACGTGGGTGTGTTCATGGACAATTCTTCTCACAGAAACAGCGCTGTCAATCAGCATACACATGAAATGTGTCAAAACAGAAAATCTCGAATTGAGATTGGTATTTTTCAATACCTACAGAACTCCAGAAGCGAGAATTCTGTCCTGACACCTATGATAAAGTAGTAATAATAACGAACAGAATTGGACATTACGGACTTTGGTAACTGCGGAAGAGATTCTGTACAGAAACCTATTGGAAACTGTAGCGACACAGTTTTCAATAGGTTTTCGGCAAATTTTTTGCTATATATTTCAAGACCACATCCGGTCTAACAAAAATGTACATAAAATAGGCTTTCAAATACGGGTGGGGGGGGCGGGTGCATTTTGCTCCTAAAATAAGGCGTTTTTCGCAAATCGCCGCTCGTCTATATGATGCGCAGCATTAATACAAGACTTATCAGTAAAACCCCAGATACTGTCACCATAATTAATAATCGGCCAAACAAGGTTGTCGTACAACTTAGTATATGTTGCAAAATACATATCTCCGATATATTTACATTTGGCCCTTACTAGTCCTAGATCTCGACTTGCAGATTTTGCAACACATTAAGCCATTTCGTTGTAATCCAAATGCTCAGTGAAAACGAGACCCAAGTACGTATATTAGTTAACTCTCTCCAATTCGGAATCACCGCTTCTAAATATATGTGATGTACTTTCTTTAGCTGGGTGACGGAAGTGAACAACTTTAGACTTATCTTCGTTTACAATCATGTTATTTTCCTTACACCTTCATGTAAACAACCCAGTACATACTGCAAATCCAACTCTAGCTCTACAATTAACACCAAGTCATCAACATACATTAACATACATACTATATCATTAATACCAAGAGCCTTCATTCTAATGGCTAGATCATTCAGAAACATATTGAATAACAAAGGAGACAATAGACACCCTTGCTTAAGCCCTGATCCAACACTAAACCAATTGGTAAACCGCTAACCCTTACGCAACATTCTACATTAGCATATAAAGACAGCGCACAGCATTTTACTATCAAGACCAACCTCCATGAACCTATGACACATAAATTGGCGATCGACACGATCAAACGCTCTTTTGAAATCAATGAAGGTAGCAAACGTAGGCAGTTTACATTTTAATCTGGTTTCTACTATGTTTGGTAAGGTTCCAAGTTGGTCTTCTGTACTTCCACCTTTTCTAAATCCATTCTGTTCATCAGCTAATAAATTGTTTTCTACCCAATTTGATATTCTTTCATTTAAAACACTGGAATATAATTTATAACTATAGCCGGTGTTAGGGTAATGACTCTATAGTTCAGGGTGGGGTGTAGATGATCTGAGGTTGATGATTTTGGAATGGGATTTTTACTCCCCTTTTGCCAAAGTTTTGGTATTTTGCCATTATTAAAACATACATTAAATAATTTATATAAATATTCAATTGACAGATCACTTCGCCGACCTTATATGGGCATATCATCTGTGCCTGCAGCTGATATGCCGCATGCCGGTGCTAGAGGCCGTGTGGTCATATCATCCCAGTTGCCACATGAACAGGTACAATAAAAGCGTACCTGAGATACAACACATATCACGAATCGTTAGATTCTTGGTATGTGCTTTAGAATAGGTTAACCAGAAGACTATTCTGTGAAGTCATGTGACGCAGTCAGTATGTCGGCACATGCTTCCCTTATATGTGTTGTAATTTTTTCTTGTGTATGGCGAGATTCTGCTGGTGGACGTTTCGTCCCCGAGGCCCGCCCCCTGTACAGACCTTTTGGTCTTTGATATATGTTGGCATTTGTGGGAAGTTGATGCTGGGTCGACATCGGGCCTTACAGACTAGTCTTTGTGTTAAATGCCGTCATTTACATCTGACGACGATACAGCTCACCAATCTCCAATGTACGAGTTGTCACAGCGAAACAGCTCACCAATTACCAGTATACGAGTTGTCAGAGCATTTCCATCATAGCTCTCTAGATTTGTATATAATACCGCTTATGCCGATGCTAGGGGCCGTGTGGTCATATCATCCAAGTTGCCACATGAACAGGTACAATAAAAGCGTACCTGAGATACAACACATATCACGAATCGTTAGATTCTAGGTATGTGCTTTAGAATAGGTTAACCAGAAGACTATTCTGTGAAGTCATGTGACGCAGTCAGTATGTCGGCACCTCTTCCCACTTCCCTTATATGTGTTGTAATTTGCCAGCCTTAGCCTTTTTAACAGCGATCATGATTTCTTCAACAGTTATACAGTCCGACAATTCATTTATATAATTTAATCCATCATCATAGTTCAATAAATCAGAAAAACAGTTCTCCCATTTATCTAAAACAACGTTTGTATCATTACACACAGAACCCTCTTTAATGCGGACACACAAAGGTATACATTTACCCCGTTCCTCTCCAATACCAATTTTTCCTATCCGTTTCCAAAATTCCTTTGGGTTGGAACCCTGGAAATTCAAGAGTTCATCTCCCTCTTTTCTTTTTTACTCTCTCTTTGCTTTCTGTACACATCTAACAAATACTTTTCTATCTCTCACAAATACTATCTTTAACTCTTTTTTTTATTATAACATTTTTAGCTTTCATCCAGTTTTTTTTATCAGCCTCACAGCCAGTATTCCATAGTTCAGAGAGTTTGTTAGTCCAACAACCTTTCTTTATCTGTCTTCTTTTGTTAGAACCTCCGGACTTAAGAACAATAACCCTTCTTTCCAATTTATTGTTCATCTCAGTCATTATTAAATCACAGAATTTATCATACGAGGCATCGATTTCACCTTGTAGAGCCTCCGTAGATTCCAAATCTGCAATAAGTATATTTAATGTTTGTGTTACTTCACATGACTCCGACAAAAAATTGTCTGGTATACAGTTAGTATCATATTTTACTTTACTTCCATTGATCGAATTTACCACAATTTCTGTTTGAATGACTTTTGGGTTTTGGTCTTTGGTCTTTGATATATGTTGGCATTTGTAGGAAGTTGATGCTGGGTCGACATCGGGCCTTACAGACTATACGAGTTGTCAGAGCATTCCCATCATAGCTCTCTAGATTTGTATCTAATACCGAAAACGCCGGTGCTAGGGGCCGTGTGGTCATGTCATCCAAGTTGCCACATGAACAGGTACAATAAAAGCGTACCTGAGATACAACATATATCACGAGTCGTTAGATTCTTAGTATGTGTGTGACGGGCGCCAGTCAGATTGGCAGTAGTCTCCCCTTAATGGTAACTCTTTGCCGGCGTTTTCCTCGTGTTCCGGTCACGACGCATTTTGTCCAGGTTTGTGCAGAAATTGTTTATTTTCCATAAATGTATTGTTTGTTATGACATGAAAACATGCCTACTTGAATGTATATTGCCCCGTGCAACAAATGGCACAAGTTGACGGGTTAACTAGCGGTAGAATTGTTGTGAAGCTCCTTTTTATGTAACTGACTTGACGGAAATTTCCAGAAATAGAAATGTATGTCACCTGGCGATTACCATATTTGGCATTGCGTTAGGGCTATAGCGAACACCATAACTGCATGGTATTTTGATCGGAACTGATAGCAAATAAGCCATTCTGGTATGTTTTTAATCTATGATAAATCTGTGTGGTAAATCAGCAGTACTCTAGAAGTGTCAGATTTTGTTTATGAATTATTATTACATCCAATTACAGGCGTACTGCAGGTTACTGAATTTTTGTGTAATTATCTTTCCGAGTAAATCCCATATTCTTTTTATGAAGATTAATAGAATATATGGACTGGATATATAGCATTGCATCGATTTAATTGAATGTCATTGAAAACTGATTTGAAGGAAATTAGTCAATACAGGGTTCGTACGCATCACTGATATCCTGGAAAGTTCTATGTACAAATTCATTCTATGGAAAATACTTGAACATTATTATCATCACATTGCTATAGGTACTGGTGTACCGTGCCAGGCCTGGTCGCAGTTAACATGAGGTTGTATTCATTCTGGAATGACAGAACAGGTAAAATTGTGTTTTGACCATATAGTCAATCTGATTTACATGATTGTAAAGTTTAGGTGAATATGTCAGCATAGTTAATTGATCCAGCTATATTGACGGAATAATGCGCACTGTAATTCATTAATCCAGTTAAAATAAATTGTTATATAATCACTGATCCATTAGTATTAATGAAGTAAATAATGATAGCCTGTGCCATTCCAGTGATATAATCAATCCAGTTGGCAGATGTAATTGTTGATTGAAATTGTTTTAGTGAATGAGATAATTAGATAATTGATTGATATTACATGTATAAACATTGCCACATTGTCTCAACCAATCCTGCATCCAGCAAATATTCATTGTTGATGTGCCAAATTATTTTAATAGTATTTCATGGAATATTTCAGTTATTATAACCACAGGTTATATACCACCGAGTTAAGGTTACAGGGTTTAAGTGTCTTAGGCAGTGGTATACATGGCATTTCTGTTCGATGGGAAGCATCGGGGTGACACAATGTTGTGAAAGTGAACTACTTCCTACATTAATGTTGCATTTACTATTATATACCAACAGCGCATTAATATATCGCTTACTTATCAGTTAGCACTATAGCAGAGTAAGTAATTAACCTCTTTATGTGCATAATAGCTCATGTGAGCTTCTGGTAGTGTGGCATGGATATATTGGGTATATACATAGGGGTTTCACCATGGTAACATAGGGTTTGATCATTGGTAACCTATTGGGGTTTGGTCATGTGTTCAGCCATGGTAGATTAGGTCAGTTTATATAAAGATCTGTGAAATTAGCCATATGTGAGTTACAACTGTATATTTGACATACATCTGTTTGGTTAATTGCAGGTTGTGCACTCCTGTTCTGCTAAGCACTACCCTGGTCACTGTATTCACTGTATTCACTGTATTCGCCGTATTGACTCTGTTTCACTGTTCACTGTATAGTTTTGAATAAGTCACTGGAACACTATAGCTATTAGAAGTTCTCCGCTGTATTAACTCTGTGTCGCTGTAAAGGAACTAACAGCCTGGTGTTACAGTACAGTTGGATATGTGTGTGATCTGGTGTCAGAGAATAAAAGAGTGACTATATTCAGATTACAGTCTTGACTTTGTCTACAGTATTAAAGGGTCGAATCCCGAGCCGTTACATGTGCTTTAGAATAGGTTAACCGGAAGACTATATTGTGAAGTCATGTGGCTCTGTCAGTATGTCGGCACCTCTTCCCACTTCCCTTATATGTGTTGTAATTCATCTAGTTTCAAGGTCCTCTTTAATAATGAATAATCGGGTATTCCTTTTGTAGTGTCAATAGAGTTGAAACATTCATGTTTGCTGATTCATTCACTGGCTACATATATCGTCTGTTTGCCTATTTGTTAGATGCTGTGCAAAGTGAGACAATTTCACTTAGAGACACCAAACATTATTGCAAAAACTTGCATGATGTCCAAATGAAGTCAGAATCAAAGCGGAGCTGGGATACATTATCAAAAATAAAACTGGATAAAACTAATGGTAATGATTTTATGTCGAGAACATCGTGATGAATTGCTGTCATCGTCATCAATTTTCGCGATTGGCCTATTTTCTGTGTGACAGCATCCATTCCAACTGCATAAGAAGTAAAAATAATGAAAACTCGAGATGGTTTCTGACAAGAGAGAATCGGTCAATACTTTTTCAATGATGTCAGTAAGACATGATGAACGATTGAGCTCGAACCGATTGTCTTCAATTCGTTCACCAGTTAAATATTTACTTTAGAATCGATTGGTCACCCATCGAAAATCTTTATTTTTCAGATAAAATATATTTTATAATGTGCATTTATTGCTACAGAAAAAATATACATTTTTATGGACAATGGTATCCAAATCTTACTACATAGTCCCCATGAATAAAACTACATATCGCCACATCATCCGGATGCAAGATTCAAGCCATTACAGTAGTTTCAACCACGAATATCGTTCTGTTTTAAATTTTTCTATCGTATCATTTTTCATAACGAGTGACTGTTCAATATGTATGTATTCTTTGTAATCATGCTGTGAGCCGGCAATATATAAAGCTTGTCGTTGACATCTACAATTGTTGATATAGTATTCGGTATTCAGCAGAAGGAAATTGATTGACTTAAACTGTGTGCTCTTCTGTAAAATGTCGGGTTTTCTGTACCCACTATTTACCTCATCAAGAATGCCATATTCGTAAAATAGATCCTCGATTGTTTCAGTCTGCTGTTTACAAAAAAAACATTATACATTTATTGTCATTCCTTACATTGTTTTGTACAAGATTTGTGTTAGTTGTTAGAATACGATGGTTTATTCCGTACTGCAGTCATTTTGTCTTTTTGAAACACTTTTTAAAGATTAAAAGGTATTTCTATATTGTATGCCAGTCGTGATACCAGTTATTGTATGCCAGTCGTGGTACCAGTTATTGTATGCCAGTCGTGGTACCAGTTACTATATGCCAGTCGTGGTACCTGTTTCAACTTGCAGTGGCTGGTGTGCGACTTAATGCTTTACAAACAACCCAATACTCTAAATAACTAGATTTTGTGTTATATAGTCATACACCCATGCTCTCCATGCTTTTTGAAAAGGCTTAGCGAAGCAGAAATGTGCATCAGTCATGTGATTGTTGGCAGTTTTAATGTTGGATACCTCCATCTTCACTATTGACGTTTTCTCGTAAGCCGTCGTCCACAAAAGAATTATTGTGTCAATTATCAATGAAAGTAAAACAAACACAAGATTGTTTGCTGTATGAGAGAAGCGATGAACAGTTTTCAAGGATGACATCCAGACAATAGGATGTTTTTTACATAAAGTCCTTATCACTTATCAGTATTCCGAAGAAGTGTAATAGATATTTGGCTGTTAGACGAAGAATCATTTGATAATGTTGGGGAATCTGAGGTTACGGATCTATCAAAGTCTCCCAGTACCAATGAGTTATTGTTTGTTTTGCTGTGAAATCCCCGGTGATGATCAATCAAATATATATATATATATATATTGAGAGAATGAAGTGGAATTTGACCAGTCTGCAAAATTTATTAAAGCATTAGAAGCATCAAGAGATAATTGTGGAAAATTGTAAACGCTATGCAATTGAACCCATCGGCCATCCATTCAGCCGTAAAAAAAATGTGACAATAGTTGTCGGGGCCACTTTTTAAGGCGACCTAAAAAGCAAAAACTCGCGAAATAGTTCAATATCAGGCGCTCTAAAACAGCCGAGTGGTTCAATACAGAGTGTCGATGTGAAAGGTAATATTACATTGATCATGCGGAGAATTAAATAAGCAATATGCTGATATTGATCATCAATATGAATCAATGTAAAACTCCTTTTAGGTAATCTGGAAACAAAAGAGATACACGATTAAGAAAGCCAGATAGTTGTTGAGTAACTCAATTTCATGATTTTTTAAGATCTGAACTGCGTTCTTGTTTTGAATAAAGAAAAGCAAATGTGTGATGGAGAATTTACAGATGAAGTTATTTTTTGACAAGTTAGATGTGAGAATTACACTTAATAGTTTACAGAATCTTTAACTTCCCTAAATGCAGATCAAACACATTGATTGGATTATGTTCTACATCATTATCTTAAATATGGTTCGGAAATCTTGGCGCCAATAGCAGTAGAACTGTTTAATGCAATATTTGACTATACTCCTATATTCCTATACTGAAGATCGAAGGAATGATATTATCAATACGCAAAGTCGGCATCATCGAAAACTGTTGACCGCTTCTCTCTTGCAGGAAACTAGCCTATGTTTATGTATATCATGATTGTCTTTTTGAATTTGGTGCTAATACTGTTATAGGAATAGGTCTTTGGATTATAGACACGGATATTCTTTAATGACGACGAACACGACTATTCATAGACATTTTCGCAAACTTACGTATCTCATCGTACAACTGCAGATATCTGAGAGCATCTCTCTCAGAGGTTAAAGAACTGTGTGATATTAGTGATATCTGTTTATTACAAGAGACCTGGCTCTACAAGCACGATCTTGGTATGCTTGGCTCTATTAATTGTGATTTCTCTGGTCGTGGTATTTCTGCTGTTGACGACACTGTTCTTACCAAGGGCAGACCACATGGTGATATTGCAATTTTGTGGCGAAAATCTATTGGCTCAAAAATTGACTTTATTGAATATGATGACACCCGTATAATAGGAATCCGTATTGTATCAGCTCATACTAAACTCCTTATATTATGCATTTATATGCCCACTGATTGCCCTGAAAATCTTGATACCCTCCTTGACTGTCTTGGCAAAGTGAGATCGATTATGGAGGAATCTGATATTCCGGACTTTCTTGCCATAGGTGACTGGAATGCCCATCCCTCGCCCCTTCGGCACTGAACTTATTAGTTATTGTGCAGATTACAATTTGTTTTTATCTGATTTCGATCGTCTTCCCCCTGATACGTATACGTATGTTAGCGATGTTCATTTATCTACTTCTTGGCTGGATCATTGCATTTGCTCATACAACGTCGACCAATCGATACGGTCAATACAAGTATTATATGATACTATCGCCTCTGATCATAGGCCTCTGTTTATATGTCTTGACTATGATATATTACCTAACCTAGAGAAAAGTAATAAGGTTACCCGAAACTATGTGATAGATTGGGGCTCTCAAGGTGAAAATGACATTTTTAGATACAGTTATTCTGTTCAACAACACTTATCTCAATTATCTATCCCTATCGATGCAGTACTGTGTGATAAGACGGATTGTGGGGAACATCACTCGGATGATATTTGTTCCTATTATAATAATATTGTTCATGCCATGTCTGTTTCGGGTATAGAAACGCTTGCCAAAGTACGGACCAGTAAGGAATATATTGTTCCTGGATGGAATGAATGCGTGGCCGATTTACACGCGCATGCCAGAACTGCTTTTCTTCTTTGGCGAGAACACGGGGGCCCCCGTACTGGACCAATAGCTGATTACATGTGCCGCACCAGGAGGCAATTTAAATATGCCCTTCGTAACTGTAAGAAACAGGAATTACATATTCGGGCCGATAAGATGGCACAAGCACTGTCTGGTAAATCTAGTGATGATTTCTGGAAAGAGGTTAAAATCTCTAATTCTAAATGTATGACCTTGCCCTGTCGTGTTGATAGTGTAGAGGGTGAGCATGATATAGTTAACTTCTGGAGGGATAAATTCTCCAATATTTTTAATTGTGTAAATAACGTAACCTGCAAGTCTGATGTCTTGTTTGCGCTTGACCAGTACAGGTCTGGCTTTCCGAATATACCCACTGTTGGACCTGATATTTTGCGTCAGTTGGTCAATGGCATGAACAGCAATAAATCACCGGGGTTTGATGGTTTAAGTTCTGAACATCTGAAACATTCACCAAATGAGTTTTTCATACATTTATCTATGTGCATAAATGCAATGCTTTTCCACGGTTGTCTTCCAAAAGAGCTAACATATGTTATTATTACGCCTATTGTCAAGGATAAATCTGGCGATATAACCAAATCTGATAATTACAGGCCCATTGCTGTAGCCACTGTTATGTCTAAAGTATTTGAGCTACTCATTCTACATCACTGTGAAAAGCATTTGTACAGCTCTGATTTTCAGTTTGCTTTCAAACCGGGCCACTCGACCGATCAGTGTATATACGTTTTAAAGGAGGTGATTAATTTTTATCGGTCTAATGGTAGCCCAGTTTTTGTATGTTTTCTAGATGCGAGCAAAGCTTTCGACAGAGTCAATCATTGGAGGCTTCTAAAGAAATTAATTGATAGAAGTATCCCCATGTGTTTTATTTATATTTTGTATGTATGGTGCCGTTCTCAAGAATTTGCAGTAAAGTGGGGTTCTGCTCTTTCCAGCTTCTTTAGCATCACTAATGGTGTTCGACAGGGGGGTATCTTATCTCCTACATTGTTTGCCTTATATCTGCATGATCTGGATGTGTCTTTATCTGAAGCTGGTGTCGGCTGTAATATTTCTGGATTGTTTGTTAATCACCTGTTTTTTGCCGACGATATGTGCCTCATTTGTCCTTCAGCTAAAGCCTTACAAGCCTTACTTAAATACTGTTCGGATTACGCTGAATCTCACGACATATTGTACAATTATGATAAGACAGTGTGCATGCTATTTTTGCCTAAGAGATACAGAAATTTCAAACCTCCCAGTGTTAAATTGAGTGGTGTTACTCTGGATTATGTCCGTAGATACAAGTATCTTGGTCATATTGTTTCATATGATTTGTCTGACAATGAAAATATCAGTGCACAACGAAGGAAATTATTTGTCCGCGCCAATTTAGTTTTAAGACGGTTTCGTGGATGTACCACTGCCGTAAAGAAAGCATTGTTTACTAGCTACTGTTGTAACTTATATTGTTGTCAGCTCTGGAGTGTGTTTTCTAAGACGGCAATCACTAATATGAAAACAATGTACAATAACGCGTTTAGATGGCTGTTACATTATAGATACAGCTGTAGTGCTAGTGGTATGTTTGCCATCAACAAAGTTCCATCGTTTGGGGAAGTTTGGAGAAAGGCTGTACACTCATTTGGAAGTAGAGTTATATCGAGTAGTAACCTGCTAGTGAACACGATTCTTCATTCTGATGTAATAGTATATTCGGTCCTGTCATCTAAATGGCAGGAGCTACTATTTAATTTACGAAGATAAGACTGTGGTGTCAGGTAATATACCAGCTGATATGTACATGTACGCTAAAGCGATTTGTAGGTATTTGTGCATGCTTACCTTTTTTCCCCTCAGCTTTTGTACTTTATAAATATTTTGTTCTTCTTCACACAACTAAATGTAAATATGGACCTTAGTGTCTAAAATAAAATCTTATTATTATTATTATTATTTGATGGACGACGGCTGAATTATGAATGACGGATTAGACGCTTGTAATCCACAGTACAGAATATTTTCAATGCTTTTGGTTATGTGTGAATATTTCAGAAATCTATAATCGACAAGAAATTTATGCAAGAATCTTTCTCTCAACATGGTTTATGGGTCAGATTTTTCAAAATTATAGATCTATACCTATTAAAACTAATCCCTGTGTGGAACCCTATTTAGCAAAAGTATTAAATATCAAGCACAGATCAGCTCTCACAGTCACTATATACGTTGGGAATATCAGCACATCGATCAAAAAAAAAGAAACTGAAAGGTTTGGAAGTACAGATTGGATAGGAAAGGCCGTCTATCGAGAAATGTGATATGAATGTATCAAAGGACGTGTATCATTTTATGTTAGTGTGCCCTTTTTATAAAATTTTAGATTGCTGTGTTCAAACAATATCACTATGACAAACCAAGTGTGTTTAGATTGGTAACACTTTATTCGGATGTCCAGTAAACCGACCAAATTTATTTTTGACGCAATGATGCTGGGAGACGCATAATCGTCCATCCTCATGCATCACCAATATTGCAAGTAAGGCATTTCCTCAGTTTCACTCAAATCCCTGGGCTCTTCTTTCCGATGTCTGATCTATATTTTTCATCGTCAATTACCTGGTATTTTCTTTATTGATATATCCGTTCAGTATAGCTTTACATGACTAAACAAACACTTGAATGTTTTTTGACATCTTTTCAGGTGATCGGGGCAGTATGTGTGTCTAAGCGGTTAAGAACAACTGGCAACATGTTTATCGTCAATCTGGCTGTAACTGACCTTTTCTTAACTGCATTCATCGACCCGTTTAGCATTATCAGTAAGTATTACAGCCATAGGAGATTTATGTCAGCATTATGGTGCAGAATTTGGTGAAATTCTGCACTTTGAGGTAAAACCATATATCTTGGTACTTTTCTAATACTTGATCGGCTAATTAAAACTTGATAAGGACCCACTTGAAATTACTCAAAGATGGCCGTCAATTTCAAGATGGCCGCCATTGCAATGTATAAATCAGGGGATCATTATGGACTCCTAGATATGTTCTTATATACTCTTCGGGTTATAGGAAGTCTATCATATATCTTTGGCTCAAACCCTATCAGAAAAATTCCAAGATGGGCGCCTTGATGACGTCACAGTATTTGAGTCGTTTTTTTAATTGTTTTCTAATTTCGCCGAAAGGAATACATTATAACTAAAAAATAATTGCATTATGTGAACTATAATAATTTTGGACACTTTTATGCATAAAATGTTTTTTCAAGACCAACGCCGTGGACTCCATTTTGAATGTACTCATGGTCTTCTGATTTGGCTTGGGATTTTGTCGACATGTACTTTAAACCTTTACCGCAAAGGTACAGCGACCACATGTTGAAAAACATAGTCATATAATTTTACCTTAGAAGCTCCTCGAAAATGAGTAGCTTTGATCAATATTTTATGGAATCATGCCCCTTTCGGATGTAATAATCTCTGATTGCGTGATATGTTTTGAGGCGACTAATTGTCGATAGGTGACTGACCTATAACCAGGTGAATAAGTTCCCCCAACTTTCGTCACTGTATACCTAACACGGTTCTGTGGTTTTGATTTCGTAATTTAATATGTATTTTTCCTAATAAATAACACAAATAAAACGTTTTATAAATCTTAATGAAAACTCGATCAGAAAAGATTTTTTTTCAAAATATGACATTACTGTGACGTCATTAAGGCGGTCATCTTTTTTTTCTTGCTTTTTTTAACATATTGTGATAGCGCTTGAGCCCAAGATATAAAATTCAGGCTGGCCCGTGTCCGCTTTTAATCAGAAAGTATATGGCTATCATCAAACTAAATTTTATGCTTCACATTGAAGTGCAGAATCTTTTTATCATATTGCCGCCCTAATGTTTGGTTTTATGAGAACAGGTTTTAAAGAGATCCTTTAATGGACGAGGGCTGAATAATAAATGACGTATCAGACTATTGTAATCATCCAAATACGCCTCTCCCTCGCTCCTCAAATATTGTTCCCGGTGCCGTCTTTGCCACAGATACAGTCACTATTGTTCAGGTCTGATCGATACTTTCAGTTACATAACTAATAACTTCATATATTGCACAAACGCTGGGTTATTTGTTAATGTTTGAGAGCGATCCTTTGATCCAGTAGACAAGGTGCACGATTCATCACGTACATGTATCTTGCCCTTTGTTATGATCATGTCTCTGAAAATCTCTGCCATATGTTAATTCTCCAATTTCTGTTTGCATTTGGTTGGATTACGTTAATTATAATTCTATCTTATTGATTCGTTATTTGTCATCCATGAACAATATTTTTCCATCTTCATGTACAAAGCTTGGAAGTGTTTTTCAAAAAGGATTGATAATGTTCTATATATTTACACGCAGGTTAATCCCGTCCCAACACTGCAAATCTCTTCCCATCTCAATATTTGATTTAATCTTCTAAGAGCAAAACCTTTGTTCTTAAATTAACCAATCTCATCCAACCGTCATGATAGTCTTTCGTGACCATATATAGCTCAGTGTAACTATTCAGTGTAACATTGATCCTTTGCTTTCGCGAACACCTCTTAGTTCCTTTGTCACCTTGATCCCATTTGTTCATTTTTTCTCCAGAACTTTTTCCTTCGTAAACTTTCAATACAATTAATGTGAAAACGAAAATCAATATACATTCGCTTCTCTCTTGTAAGAAATCATCTTGTGTTTTCATTATTTGTATTTCATGCACATTTGGTAACAGGTGCTAACTGTCCCAGATAAGCCCCAGATAAATTTCAAGGACCAATGTGACTCTTTTATTTAGGGGTCCAAATTAAATGCGAAGACTCGGTGACACGTTTGGGTGTAGATATTGACTACCCACTTAATTTTTACAAAAATATATCTGAATTGTGTCGTAAAGCCTCAGGTCAGCTCAATGTTCTTCGAAGACTCAGCCGATTCCTCACTACTGTGGGGAAACTTGTCATATACAAATCTTTTATAGTCTTTCAAATTTTAATTACTGCCCACTCGTATGGCATTTTTGTGGCGAAATAAATACTGGTAAACTTGAACAAATTCAGTGTCGAGCCCTCCGTTTTGTCTTCAATGATACAAATATCCCCAAAAAGATCTTTTAAATATGGCACTGGGGACATACAAACTTATGAATTGGCTGTTTCCTGAATACTAGTATCTAGCTGATCTGATTAAAGTGAAAAATTCACATTATTCATTTAGGTATCAGAATACTACAAATATACCTACCGTTCGCTCCGAAAGTTTACTGACAGTTTAGCGTGATATCGCCTAGCCTTAAGGAAAGACTGTGGGTGAGATCAATTATGGATAAATTCCCTTTGATGTGAACTCTTGGTAAATAGGTCGGCGATGTTTGACTGGAGTGGAAGTAATGGGTTATGCCGAGGAGAAAGTTTTCAGACATCTACATTCATAGGCTGACTGCTATTGGTTGTAACCCATACGATGCATGTTGGGGAGGAATCAATATTAGCACGCTCCACTAATTTAATTACCCATGATGTCTTTTCACACCCTGTCGGCCCGTCAACTCTCATTGTAAAGAGATGATCTGCTACCCTCAAATGGTCTATGGTTGATGAGTCTGTTGCTTGTGTACTATACGAACGTTTTTCAGTACATGCATGTGCTCATCGAGTGTAACTATTTTCTAAAAGATGACACAGGGGATACTTCGCTGCTAAAATACAGATGGATTCTAAGATCATTTGACTGGGAGTTGTATGATATTTCCACTCGATCATCTCTCTCATCGTTCATCAAGTCATTCCACCCTCCCTTCATACAATCATTCCTCCTTCCCTTCATACAATCATTCCTCCTTCCCTTCATACAATCATTCCTCCTTCCCTTCCACCACTCAATCATTCCTCCTTCCCTTCATACAATCATTCCTCCTTCCCTTCCACCACTCAATCATTCCTCCTTCCCTTCATACAATCATTCCTCCTTCCCTTCATACAATCATTCCTCCTTCCCTTCCACCACTCAATCATTCCTGCCTCTCTCCACCCACCAAATCATTCCACCTTTCCACAATCCAATCACGATTCCTCCCTCCTTCACTCCATACACGGCTCTCTGATGGTTCGATATAATGAATAAAAATATAGCCTCTTTATGTATTGAAATGTTAAATCTTTCGAACGTTGTTTAGGCGCCCCCGAACAACTCTTAGGGTGAGAACATTTCCGCTTTCCTCTAACGGTTGGTTGTGATGCTTGAACGCTGTGTTTCTGTTGCTTTATATCGAGTTCTGCTTTATCACAATCCACACCTTGGATGACATGGATGTAACTTTAACCCCCTCAACAGTATATTCACAGTTTTCAATCGATATCCTGGGGTGGAGGTTGATCTAGTCTACCACATAGAATGGATCCATTTATCAACATCGCTAACTTAGTCTTCTGCCGACATGGTAATGCTATGTTAGTGATGATGTGATGCGTTCAACGATTTTTCTGAGAATGCGAGCATTTCTTTCGACAGTCTACATACTTTCATAGTATACATAAAACTAGGTTAATTTCTTTCAAGACAGAAGCGGTCAACAGTTTTCAATGATGTCAGCAAGACATCATGATGTTCCAAAAAATATCAAATCCGTATCGCTGATCAATGTTCTTAATCCATATGGTATACGTTGTAAAGTCGTTATCTAGAATATGATCTATCTCAGTCACGCTTTGATTGGGACTTTTTATATGAACACTGTGATAATCTTGTAACACATAGGTTCATATGGCCCCTAGCCGCTGGTCATTCGGAATTAGACACCAGTTACGAAACGTACCGCCATTGATTGTGACGCTTGAACGCTGAAAAGCGTATATATATATATCTACTTCTGGTTAGATGAGGGTTTTCATAGCTGTAAATTTGACAAAGTAGATGGCGAAGGAACTAAGAGGTAAACTAAGAGGTGGTGAGAGATCATAACAACAAAGGATCTGAAGAAAAAAAGAAAAAGAAAGTCAAAAGTTCACGATGTTAAAAGTTAAGGAGGTCGCCTATATCCTATACCCTTTTCACATTTGTCTTAGAGCGCCCAATTTATACTACTTTGAAACAACCACCATGTTAAATCATCTAGATGTATGTCCCCTGTCGATCATATTTTCTGACCGCATGAGCGTCCCACAGGATCGTTAAGTGCATAAATAAGAGTCACTTTACTTTCTAATTTGAAGACATTTCTCGTGTGCTAATGTCATTTGAAATGTTCGAATATTGAACCCCGAAAAAGAACTACCCATGACTGATTAAAAAATGACGGCAATGTGATCCCTTAAATTATAAAATGTGCTGTTTCAATGTTTCTGGTCGAATTTGGGAGACTTTGTCTCAGTTGTATGAATGATTCTTGATGATTTGAAATAAGCCTAAAGTGATAAACTATGCGGTGAAAATCAACATTGAATAATGTGTGCTTTGAGATAACAAACGCCAGTTTAGAAGATCGTCCTTCATTCTCAAATATTTTTTTGTGAATATGCTCAAACCATTAAGCGTAAGATGCTAATCCACGACGTAAACAGGTCAACTTTAGCAGATATATGCATGTGCTCACTTTACAGATGAGCTGTTAGCAGGTATAGACTCAAAATTTCCAAATAATACCCCCAGATTATGCAAAGAGAGGAATTTGTGGGTAATGAAATCTGTTTATAATTCCTAAACGGCTGTCAGAGGCAATCGGGGCATATTTTTGGATATCTTTCGAAGCTTTCTCAGTGCTTGATCACAAGAATTATTTTTTATCGGTTTCCTTTTGATGCGATGCGGACAGACGGACGGAAATCGCCATCAGATAATACATTCACCATCACCTTCACGAATAGGAGGAACTTTGAACACGTTAACATGTTAACATGGCAGAGATGAGGCCGGTCTGCTAGTGTCAGTGTGATTTACTTGGGTGCAACATATTCAACTGGCCTAACCTTGTTTGATCAAATTGCCATGGAGACCGGAACATATCCAACCTTTTGTTTTAGCCAATATTAAATCTAAATACTCACAGTTTGGCACCAAATCCACAGCAGTAAATGCTATCGCTCACATTTATTACCTCTAAGATTGATCGAATAATGACACAGCTCCCCAAGCTGATATCGTTTGATTGGGTAACACTATAACCAATTATATTATGATGACAATTGGTAATGGTAGCCTACATGTATTGTATCATCTATTGGCGCCCAGAAACTTGTGGGCATAATAACAACAGATGTTTAACACACAATTTTATTTCCCTTAATCAGGTGTAATACTGGGACCTGTATTCTTCATGGATAAGGTAGCCCTGTGTGTGGTTATAGCAGCTGTGTGCTTACCAAGCTGTGTCTGCTCCCTGTGGACCATGGGCGCTATCGCTGTCAATCGGTAAGGGTGTTATTTCTGAGAGCCAAAAATAAAAAATAAATAAAAAATAAATAAATAACGAGTCTAGTCCCACCCCACAATGGGATCAATTTGTCTATGATACTTTTATGGAAATTAATGAATTATGTCCGTCAGCGAAAATCGAACCCACAATCCCTCCTGAGTGTGGAGTTGCTCTACTTTCTACACATTCTTGCGAATGCTCGATCTATTCCGTCGAAGTCATTATAGTACCTCACGCATTAATGATGTAAGGATTTTACACCGCTCCGTGCATATATATCCAAATGAAATGGATATTCCCTTGAATCGACCCCCGAAGGATTTCTTCTAATTTGTGGTGTTTCTCCTGGTTTTGCGTCTAAAGCTGATCTTCATGGTAACGGAAGTCATACAGCTGATATGCGTTGTTCGGATTTTCTGCGTGATGTTGTGCTTTCAACATGGATGCAAATATGGATTCCTAGCAGTACGGTACGAGTTACTAATGTCCTACATTATCCGAGGCCGTGTCGAGTTGATTTTACAGCTCTCAGCTGTAAACCGTGATCCGCCGCACGTGAGGCACACCACGTGCTAAAGGATGTGTATCCGCACACATAGTCCTTGTTGTATTTCTCCCTTATCAGGAGATAAAATATATATCCAAATAAAATGGATATTCCCTTTATCCTACCCCCGAAGGATCTCTTCTAATTTGAGGTGTTTTTCCTGGTTTTGAGTCTAAAGCTGATCTCCATGGTAACGGAAAGCATACAGCTGACACGCGCTGTTCGGGGTTTCCGCGTGATACTGAGCTTTCAATATGGGTGCCAATATGGATTCCTAGCAGACCGAACGACGTAGGCCTACTAATGTCCAACATTATCCGAGACCGTGCCGAATGCTTTCTACAATGTGTTATATGTATATAGATATATCACAATGTATATAGATATATCACAATGTATATAGATATATCACAATGTATATAGATATATCACAATGTATATAGATATATCACAATGTATATAGATATATCACAATGTATATAGATATATCACAATGTATATAGATATATCACAATGTATATAGATATATCACAATGCTCTCCAGGAGGAGTTTTAAATATGATAATTATTCGCTCTTGAATGGTCCCAATCAAGACCAATCATTTCTCTCGGTTTCGCGATGTGCCCACCTTTTTCAATACATAAATAAAAATATGGGTTAAAGTTTGTTCTTCTACGAACGAACTTCGTCACGGATTTGTAAACAAGGTAAATATATATTTTGGTTGGTCAGTTTGCATCGAGATTTAAAAAAATTCTCATTAATTTACTCTGAAAGGTGTGGCATTTATAAGAAGAAATTAATTATTGGTTAACAAACGTTACAGCAAGAGATACTGTACCTGGTAAATGTCACATCTTCTTTGAAATTTGACAGTATATGTTCCAAATATACTTGTGTTCCACCTTTCAGATATATTTTCCTCTGCCATAACCACATCTACGGACGCATCTACACTCGGAAGAAAACTATTCTGATCTGTCTGATATTATGGGTGTCCAGTTACATGGTGATGGAATTTCCCGTCCAATTTGGTTGGGGTGGTCACACCTTTGACATGAAGAAGATGATGTGTAGTTATAATCGTCTGGCCAGCTACTCACACATCGTTTTCTTTTGTAGCTTCTCTATCGGTCTACCGCTGGTAATCGTCAGTTTCTTTTACGTGAAGATATTCCTATATGTTCAGGAGACCAAGAAAGCCTTGGAGAATATTGTAGCCAAGGACAAGCCGAATGCAGCAAAAGAGAAGGGCGCGGTATCCAGAACTAAATCCGTCACCCACATGGACACGGTTATTACAGCCCGTAAGAGGGAAGCGATCCAACTAGCCAAGACGCTATTCACTGTGTTCGTCGTTTTTTTCATCTGTTGGACGCCATATGCGGTAGTGATCCTCTCCGACCCTTTCGACGAATGGAGCAACATTGTCTACGCTATCGTCATCCTGTTGGGTCACACAAACGCCTCCATGAACAGCGTTATATACGCCACAAGTAATCAACAGTTCCGAAGAGGTTACATCCAGTTTCTTTGCTTTCTGTGTTGGTCTCCTGCAAAGCGCCGGTCCTTGCAATCGGTGTCAGCGAACGCTTCTATGTATGGATCTAGGCATCTTTCCGTTTCCGTTTCAGACGACAAAATGGTGTGCAGCCATAATCAAAATACTTTCATTTAGTTACTGTATTTTTTAAAATGGTTTTCGAAAAGGCCTCAACAAGAAAGACATGGACAACCTACATTCTGGTCATTATTGCTTGTTACCGCCGACAAAATCTTACGCGAGCCTGATTTAACCTGGAGCAATGGGTTTAATTAAACATATATCTGGCCTTAAAAACGTCCATCGCCCCTTCAAAAGGTTTCGTGTTGCGATATGTACGTTTTAGTAAGTAGGATCAAAAGAAAAACCAGGATAGTCCCTTCAGTGTTGCTTAAGATCACTTGGGGCCTCGAAGGCTTTCCATACTGGTTCCAACATCTGATCAGTTTTAAATTCCTTTCCAAACCTGTGTAAAATTGTCCAAATCCACAAACTCTACACGTGTAACAGCAGGAAGTCTCTAATATAGCTCTATAATACGTACTGAAACAAGTCTTATTATTCCTTGCATATATTTCTCATTTTATGGAGATATCTATATTTATGTTTTATAGACAATATATCTGTATCGGAGTGCGGTACCACAATATATCTATACTAATAGTAAAGCAGAAGGGAAAACCAGTAGCGTATACATAGTCCAATGCGTACAAATTGTGCACCGCTCTTGGAATAGGTCTTATCAGAAGCCCATAAAACTAGAAGTGTCCAATGTATTCAGTATCATCGACGGCATGTTATCCGTATGAGCGCATCCAGTTGAAAACATTGCCCCCTAGCGGGAACTGGCGAACTGCCAGGGGAGACAATCTTGGAATGTCAGGAAACGACTCAAACAGCCGCGAATGCAACTAAAGCATCCCGAGTCGAACCGCCGAAGGTGACGCAATGAATCATGGGAGTTTTGTGATAGGCCGTGACACTGCATATCACTGAAAATTATCAAAATCGTGGCTCCTCGTGGAGATGTTGGGTTGATTTATTTGTACTGCCAAGGAAATAAAATATCTTTTGATTGTTAGTTACGAACACTGGTAACAATAATAATTAATTAATATATCCCTCTAAATTTATCCAGGAAGTCCATTAATATTAGTCCATGAGCCAGACCCCAATTATATAGGTCACCAGAGGTCAAAATGTCACGAAATTTGACCTCTGTCTAAAACGTGACAACCTGTAGGAAAACTCGCTGCAGATACCATACCAGTGGGACTTTCTTAACCTAAATGGGTTCAAATGGAAGCCAAGAAGTACCCAAGTCTATAATAAGTCTAAACAAGTGGAGTTTATTATTGTTTAGACTGTGGCACAGAACTGTTTTTGACGCATTTTCAAAAATGGTCTTTTTATTGTGCTAAAAACAGGCAAAATTGTATGAAGTTGGACAGCTTGAAAGTAGCTGCATATTTTGACAAATAACTACTCCAAATGCTGATGGTCATGTCTTAGGTCTATTCAGGGATTAGTTAAGCTACATTTCGAGGTAATTAGGTCGCCAGTGGTCAAGGTCAAAGATTGCCAATTATTAATTTTCTACATTTTTACTTGGGACTTTCATATTACAAGGTATTTACATTGCAACCAGTTTCAAGTATAGAGCATCAGAAACATCGCTGGTGCACCCTGTACCGTATAGCCCGTAGGGCATAGGGTGTTAAACCAGAGTGCGAGTGCACCAGGTATGGGTGTCCGCAGGGGTCAAAGGTCAATCGTCCTCCAAATCCCCTTTATCACTCATTAAGGCGCTGAGACGGGCGTTAAGGCGTAAAGATAGGGCGTTAAGGCGTTGAGACGGGCGTTAAGTCGTAACGACGGGCTTTGACTGGCGTCACTGCATTTCGATGTATTGGTGGCAATTCCATGAAAATCAGAGCTTCTGAGCTAGTTCACCAGGGCGTTGAAGCGTTAAGCTAAGCGTTGATGAATGTTACCATCTATAAAAGCAAGTTTATTCAAAAAACACGCACAGTCGACATTCAACCATCAACACGGCTTATACTTGCTCAAAGTGCGAACGCACGTTCACCAGACGTTAGGATATGATGCGACACGAGAAAAATATACATGGGATTGAAGACCCCGAGGCACAAGAAGCCGATACAGAGACTGACGAGAGTCCATCGGCTGATACCGAAACAGAGACTGCTGAGATTCTATCTAGTGATACGGAGAGCTTGACCTCAGACAGTCAGCCTACGTCCGAGGAAAGTGAGGCAGTACCTACCTTCTGGGATCGTATTGTGAGAGCAGCTATCAATATTCACGCTGCAGCAATCGAGAACGCCGGACAGGATTAACTTACAACAGGCATACACCCAAATGCGCCCCTGCATCAAGAGAACAGCCATGGCGATTTATGAAGAGTGTACCTTACTACCGCTTGAAATGAAAGGCGATCCCACGCACAGGTCCATCATGAAGACCAAGGGTCACTTGGAAGAGGATATGGGGCTACCACCCACCGAGGCCCTGGAAAATGCGTTCAGAATGCGCAAACAACTCTTTCAGGACATGCTGCCTCAGTGGTATCCTGAACTGTCCGATGATACTTAGGTCACACCTAGCAAAAATGGAACTTTCTCAAAGAACGGCTTATAATTGGACAAGAGCAGCCGAGAATATGACAGATGCAGCGCCAAATGGCGGCCTCTGATCGGATAAGAGTCTTCAAGAATTGTAAACATGCCCAACGCGGCTCCCCCAGCGTGGGTATGATGTAACATTGGGGAGAATAAACATTGGGGAGAATAAGTTGTTGTTGTTGTTCTCTCATCTGTCACCAGGGCGTTGAAGCGTTGAGCTTGGCGTTGGCGGATGTTGCTACAAGATGCCACTTCAAACGACGCATTCGGACCCAGAATGATCCATTTCTACCCCAAACACCTTCCTTCAAACTCCCAAAATATCCACTTTGGCTACCACTCGTAAACTCACTCACTCACTCACTCACCATCGTTAGTGCGTTCATGCGTTAAGACGGGCGTTGGACATGCCTCATTCATTCACTCACTCACTCACTCACTCGCTCACTCACTCTGGGAGTTCATTTGGACCATTTTGGCCCCATCAGCCCATCGTCGGGCATTTCAGGATACCACTGGGGCAGCATGTCCTGAAAGACTTGTTTGCGCATCCTGATCGCATTTTCCAGGGCCTCGGTGGGTGGTAGCCCCATATCCTCTTCCAAGTGACGCTTGGTTTTCATGATGGACCTGTGCGTGGGGTCGCCTTTCATTTCAAGCGATAATAAGGTATACTGTTCATAGATCGCCATGGCTGTTTTCCTGATGCCGGGGCGCATTTGGGTTGTTGTAAGTTATCCCGTCCGGCGTCCTCCATTGCTGCAGCGTGAGTATTGATAGCTGCTCTCACAATACGATTCCAGAAGGTAGGTTCTGCCTCATTTTCCTCGGACGTACGCTGACTATCTGAGGTCAAGCTCGGAGTCTTCAATCCCATGTATATTTGTCTCGTGTCGCATCATATCGTATCGTTCGCACTTAGTGCAAGTATAAGCCATGTTGACGGTTGAACGTCGACTGTGCGCGTTTTGGGAATACGCTTCCATTTATAGACAGTAACGCCCATCAACGCTAGCTTAACGCTTCAACGCCCTAGTGCACTAGCTCAGAAGTTCTGATTTTCATGGAATTGCCACCAATACATCGAAATGCAGTGACGCCGTCAACGCCCATCTCAACGCCTTAATGTCCTATCTTTACGCCTTAACGCCCGTCTCAGCGCCTTAATGAGCGATAAAGGGGATTTTGAGGACGATTGACCTTTGAGCCCTGCGGACACCCATACCTGGTGCACTCGCATCCTGGTGTACCCTATGCCCTACGGGCTATAAGATACAGGGTGCACCAGCGATGGCTCTGATGCTGTATACTTGAAACTGGTTGCAATGTTAATATATTGTAATATGAAAGTCCCAAGTAAAAATGTAGAAAATTAATAATTGACAATCTTTGACCTTGACCTCTGGTGACCTAATTACCTCGAAATATAGCTTAACTAATCCCTGAAATGACCTAAGACATGACCATTAGCATTTCGAGTAGTTATTTGCCAAAATATGCAACTAATTTCAAACTGTCCAACTTCATACAATTTTGCCTTTTTTTAGCTCAATAAAAAGACCATTTTTGAAAATGCGTCAAAAACAGTTCTGTGCCACAGTCTCAATAATAATAAACTCCACTTGTTTAGACTTATTATAGATTTGGGTACTTCTTGGCTTCCATTTGAACCCATTTAGGTTAAGAAAGTCCCATTGGTATGGTATATGCAGCTAGTTTTCCCACAGGTGGTCGCGTTTTAGACCGGGGTCAGATTTCGTGATCTTTTGACCTCTGGTGACCTACATAATTGGCATATTAGCATATAACAGATACCAACATATAGAGGATCAGATTACCAACATTTTGTGTGGCCAAATGTCACTATATCACCATCACTTGCAAAGTTATTCAACTTTATATTTCCCCAACCCGAAAATCTGGGTCTCTCAGATTGGACTCCGGTATCCATCTTTAAGAGGTGTTTACTACCTTTAAGCTGTGAGTCCCGGATTGCTTTCAAAGTCTTTTTGCATCTATGGATATAGGACTTCCAAAAAACATAATGAGAATTTGCCACCACAGGGGATTTGGGAATACGCTTGCATTTATAGACAGTAACGCCCATCAACGCTTAGCTTAACGCTTCAACGCCCTGGTGAACTAGCTCAGAAGCTCTGATTTTCATGGAATTGCCACCAATACATCGAAAAGCAGTGACGCCATCAACGCCCGTCGTTACGCCTTAACGCCCGTCTCAACGCCCTATCTTTACGACTTAGCGCCCGTCACAGCGCATTAACGAGTGATAAAGGGGATTTGGTTGACGATTGACATTCGACCCCTGCGGACACCCGTACCTGGTGCACTCGCATCCTGGTCTACCCTATGCCCTACGGGCTATACGATACAGGGTGCACCAGCGATCGCTCTGATGCTCTATACTTGAAACTGGTTGCAATGTAAATACCTTGTAATATGGAAGTCCCAAGTAAAAATGTAGAAAATTAATAATTGACAATCTTTGACCTTGACCTCTGGTGATCTAATTACCTCGAAATGTAGCTTAACTAATCACTGAATAGACCTAAGACATGGCCATTAGCATTTGGAGTAGTTATTTCTCAAAATATGCAACTAATTTCAAGCTGTCCAACTTCATACAATTTTGCCTGTTTTTAGCGCAATAAAAGACCATTTTTGAAAGTACGTCAAAAACAGTTCTGTGCCACAGTCTAAATAATAATGAACTCCACCTGTTTCGACTTATTATAGACTTGGGTACTCCTTGGCTTCCATTTGAACCCATTTACGTTAAGAAAATCTCATTGGGATGGTATCTGCAGCGAGTTTTCCTACATGTGGTCACGTTTTAGTCAGGGTTCAGATTTCGTGACCTTTTGACCTCTGGTGACCTACATAATTGACATATTAGCATATAACAGGTACCAAAATATAGAGGATCAGATTACCAACATTTCAAGTGGCCAAATGCCACTATATCAGCATTACTTGCAAAGTTATTTAACTTTATATTTCACCTACCCCAAAATCTGGTCCCTCAGATTGGACTCGGGTGTCCATCTTTAAGAGGTGATTACTACCATTAAGCTGTGAGTCCTGGATTGCTTTCAAAGTTTTTTTATTATCTGGGGATATAGGGCTTCCAAAAAAACATAATGAGAATTTGCCACCCCAGGTGGTACCGATATCTGGTCTGGCTCATGGACTATATGTAAAAAAGCATTCCACTGAGTTGTCAGATGCCGCGTTCTGTGATATGCGTTCTTCTTAGAATCTTGATGCAAAACCTCCCGTCATCAATAATATTTCTTCAACGAAATGTAACCCAAGTTGATACATTTATTTAATGAAACAAGAGAACAGAATTGGAGAAGCCGAACTGAATGAACTCATCGTCACGAGTACAACAGCCATCCCCTTTTGTTTTCTCTCTGGATCTGGCCGTTACATGTGTGACGAAAATGCCCATGGCCTGGGGAATGTTATTTTCGTTCTACGCTGACATTCTAAATAGCATTGTGAATGGACCGATAATGGTGGATATTCGATTTACCTGTATTAACTGTGCGCTGAAACTTTCAGCGAGGGGCGTGTAAATATCCCTGACACGCATCTTGCATCGAAACCGGGCGAGAGAAGTCGAACTCTGCTGATCTGACACGGAATCCAACACCGCCTGAGTCTATACTTTCGCTATATGGACGCTGCCATGTTTGGGCGCGCAAAGGATTCTGGGAGCCAGAGCCTATATAAGACGCAGATAATGGACGTTCGGCATTCTGTCTCACACAATCGGCGGGTAAACATTGTGCGGGAGAGCACAGAGACAGGATCGCCGCAAATGCGCCGAATGTGCCGAAAGTGCCGAATTGACTGCCGAAACAGCGCCGAACCATCCGCCGAAGGGTTGGAAAGCCGAGTGCTAAGCCATAGCTTGGGGATAATAGATACTAACACGCACAGTATCTGATGACGAGACGAACCGCCAGACGGGGATAAGATACTAACACGCACAGTATCTGAAGACGAGATGTCCATCAACGGGAAATACAGAGCACCAAATATCCCACACTGCAGCCCATCACACAAATTCCATTTTACATGATTACATATACTTGTTCACATACAAGATCGTTGGCCTTAGGGACGGAATAGATCTAATCACACTCACCTACACTAGTTACCTACAGGACTCGGCTAGGGGTGACGGATTACACAAGCTTACATCCACTGTACATATTTACACTGCCACAGGGCTCGAATTATGCTCTGCCGCAAGTCTTGAATACTATTACAAATCATTGATATTAATTGACATTACACTGTAAGGTAATAATACGCCCCCGAGACCAGGGCATTATTACCACATATATATGCAGACAATCTGAGCCTATTAACTCATCCTTGGGTCAACGCCGTGAGGGCCGAAGTCGGGTCGCCGAAGACGTGAGGTCTGCCGAGCCGAAGACGGGTCGCCGAAGACGGGCCGCCGAAGACGTGAAGTCTGCCGAGCCGAAAGGGAGCGCCGCCGAATTCAGGCCGCCGAAGACGTGAGGTCTGCCGAGCCAAAAGGGGCTGCCGCCGAAGACGCTGTGGTGTGCCGTACGGGCCGACGCCGCCGAAGGGCTACTGCTAGGAGAGGCAGTGATACGGAAATGATTCCAGAGACGATTAATAACGCTTAGATGAACTGGGCCGTGTAATCTTAGACACGGTAGACGTTCCATACAGTCCGGGGCTACGCCTACGACCGGAGGGGAACCACAGACGCCGTACCATACCACGGCGAGAGCCAGTCTGGACGAGACTGGGCCGTAACGCGTCATAGATAGGGGCTCATGTATATATTGTATATTATTAGTCTTTCTCTTTAAGATAAAGATAGCACTTAACGATAACTACCTCTAGAATAGGGATCTTTATTACAGGTATTGTGCGCGTACAGAGCTGTGTACATAGCAGAATACAATATTATTACTTTATTATTGCCTTGGTTGTTTCTACAGGCCCCCACATCCTACCTCCTCGATCCAGACAAGGTGACAGGTTGAATCGGACCTTCCTCGTTGGCCAATTCCAGTCATACGAGACAGCGTTCACATCAGCCTGACAATTTGTCACAGGGGCCTGAGACCAGGCCGCCTCAAGTCTCGTGTACACCACAAGGATAGACGTTTTCTGACCGCTCGAACGCCACAACTGGTAGCAGCGGTGGGATGGCCAACACCGGGAAACCGATAGAGAAGGGACCACGCTGGGAAGAAACCAGAAACCCAAGCATGATGACTATGGGAGATGTGGGCGCCGAACTACGTCCAGCGGACAGCGACTCACCGTCAGGGAGGACGAGAAGCCAGCGGCAGCTGTCCACAATGCCAACTCCAAGGGACCGTGAAGAGTCACGACGAGGAGTGGGGACCGGACGATCAGCGTTTGAGGCGCCGAAGAGAGTGGATTTGCTGGACCTGTCCACAGTAGAGCTGGACACAGTGCTATCGGCTCCCCCAGCTGACCCGTCGCCGATACCTTCGTGGCAGACGTTGCCCGACGAGAACGGAAGTTATCGAGCCCCTAAAGACTCTGGTTCTGATAACCACGGTCTCGGGGGCCGATACGAACACCGTGACAACGATTCGATCGTAGAGATAATGGAAGAGATTGCCGAGCTACGACAAACCATCGGGTCTACGGCCAGAGCGTTCGAGTCGAGTGTATCGACGATAGCGGCCCAGATGTCCAAAATCACCGATAGTCAGTTGCGGGAAAGAGAAGCGATCCGACGACCGGACATTGAAAACGACGCCGCCGAGCCGAATGCGAGTTGTGGGGCTGCCGATACGGTTGGTGATTACCACCGAACCGAATATATATCCGGATCGCAGCAGAGTTGTGATCAAACGCCACCGCCGCCGAGGAGAGGACGAGATGATCCCATGAGTGGGGGGCAGCCGAACAGGATGATTCATGTAGATACCATGGTTACAGTCTCTATATGACGAGCCCCACAGATTGATTCCCTATAGTTACCATGGTTACAGTCTCTATATGACGAGCAGTACCGGATGATTAATATAGATACCATGGTTACAGTCTCTATATGACGAGCTCCACAGGATGATTCATATAGATGCCATGGTTACAGTCTCTATATGTCGAGCACCACTGGATGATTAATATAGTTACCATGGTTACAGTCTCTATATGACGAGCACCGCAGGATGATTCATATAGATACCATGGTTAGTCTCTGTATGACGAACACGACAGGATGATTCATATAGATGCCATGGTTACAGTCTCTATATGACGAGCATAACAGGATGCTTCATATAGATACCATGGTTACGGTCTCTATATGACGAACACCACAGGATGATTCATATAGTTACCATGGTTACAGTCTCTATATGACGAGCACCACAGGATGATTCATATAGATACCATGGTTACAGTCTCTACATGACGAGCAACACAGGATGATTCATATAGGTACCATGGTTACAGTCTCTACATGACGAACACCACAGGATGATTCATATAGTTACCATGGTTACAGTCTCTACATGACGAACACCACAGGATGATTCATATAGATACCATGGTTACAGTCTCTACATGACGAACACCACAGGATGATTCATATAGTTACCATGGTTACAGTCTCTACATGACGAACACCACAGGGTGATTCATAGAGATACCATGGTTACAGTCTCTATATGACGAACACCACACGATGATTCAGTCTCTATATGACGAGCACCACAGGATGATTCATATAGATACCATGGTTACAGTCTCTATATGACGAGCACCACACGATGATTCATATAGATACCATGGTTACAACCTCTATATGACGAGCACCACAAGATAATTCATAGATACCATGGTTACGGTCTCTATATGACCAACACCACAGGATGATTCCTATAGATACCATGGTTAGTCTCTATATGACGAGCACCACAGGATGATTCACATAGTTACCATGGTTACAGTCGCTATATGACGAGCACCACACGATGATTCATATAGTTATCATGGTTACAGTCTCTACAAGACGAACATCACAGGATGATTCATATAGATACCATGGTTACTGTCTCTATATGACGAGCACCACAGGATGATTCGTATAGATACCATGGCTACAGTCTCTATATGACGAGCACCACAGGATGATTCATATAGATACCATGGTTACAGCCTCTTTATGACGAACACCACAGGATGATTCATATAGTTACCGAGGTTACAGTCTCTATATGACGAGCACCACAGGATGATTCATATAGATACCACGGTTACCGTCTATATATGCCGAGCACCACAGGATGGCTCCCTATAATTACCATGGTTACAGTCTCTATATGACGGGCACCACAGGATGATTCATATAGATACCACGGTTACAGTCTCTATTTGACGAGCACCACAGGATGATTCATATAGATACCATGGTTACAGTCTCTATATGACGAACATCACAGGATGATTCATATAGATACCATGGTTACAGTCTCCATATGACGGGCACCACAGGATGATTCATATAGTTACCATGGTTACAGTCACTATACGACGAGCACCGCAGGATGATTCATATAGATACCATGGTTACAGTCTCTACATGACGAGCACCACAGGATGATTCATATAGATACCATGGTTACAGTCTCTACGCAACGAACACCACAGGATGATTCATATAGTTACCATGGTTACAGTCTCTACATGACGAACACCACAGGATGATTCATATAGACACCATGGTTACAGTCTCTACATGACGAACACCACAGGATGATTCATATAGTTACCATGGTTACAGTCTCTATATGACGAACACCACAGGATGATTCAGTCTCTATATGACGAGCACCACAGGATGATTCATATGGATACCATGGTTACAGTCTCTATATGACGAGCACCACACGATGATTCATATAGATACCACGGTTACAACCTCTATATGACGAGCACCACAAGATAATTCATAGATACCATGGTTACGGTCTCTATATGACGAACACCACAGGATGATTCCTATAGATACCATGGTTAGTCTCTATATGACGAGCTCCAAAGGATGATTCATATAGTTACCATGGTTACAGCCTCTATATGACGAGCACCACAGGATGATTCATATAGTTATCATGGTTACAGTCTCTACAAGACGAACACCACAGGATGATTCATATAGATACCATGGTTACTGTCTCTATATGACGAGCACCACAGTATGATTCGTATAGATACCATGGTTACAGTCTCTATAGGACGAGCACCACAGGATGATTCATATAGATACCATGGTTACAGTCTCTTTATGACGAACACCACAGGATGATTCATATAGTTACCGACGCTACAGTCTCTATATGACGAGCTCCACAGGATGATTCACATAGATACCACGGTTACAGTCTCTATATGATGAGCACCACAGGATGACTCCCTATAGTTACCATGGTTACAGTCTCTATATGACGGGCACCACAGGATGATTCATATAGTTACCATGGATACAGTCTCTACATGACGAGCTCCACAGGATGATTCATATAGATACCACGGTTACAACCTCTATATGACGAGCACCACAAGATAATTCATAGATACCATGGTTACGGTCTCTATATGACGAACAGCACAGGATGATTCCTATAGATACCATGGTTAGTCTCTATATGACGAGCTCCAAAGGATGATTCATATAGTTACCATGGTTACAGCCTCTATATGACGAGCACCACAGGATGATTCATATAGTTATCATGGTTACAGTCTCTACAAGACGAACACCACAGGATGATTCATATAGATACCATGGTTACTGTCTCTATATGACGAGCACCACAGTATGATTCGTATAGATACCATGGTTACAGTCTCTATAGGACGAGCACCACAGGATGATTCATATAGATACCATGGTTACAGTGTCTTTATGACCAACACCACAGGATGATTCATATAGTTACCGACGCTACAGTCTCTATATGACGAGCTCCACAGGATGATTCACATAGATACCACGGTTACAGTCTCTATATGACGAGCACCACAGGATGACTCCCTATAGTTACCATGGTTACAGTCTCTATATGACGGGCACCACAGGATCATTCATATAGTTACCATGGATACAGTCTCTACATGACGAGCTCCACAGGATGATTCATATAGATACCACGGTTACAGTCTCTATTTGACGAGCACCACAGGATGATTCATATAGATACCATGGTTACAGTCTCTATATGACGAACATCACAGGATGATTCATATAGTTACCATGGTTACAGTCTCTATATGACGAGCACCACAGGATGTGTCATATAGTTACCATGGTTACAGCCTCTATATGACGAACATCACAGGATGATTCATATAGTTACCATGGTTACAGTCTCTATATGACGAGCACCACAGGATGTGTCATATAGTTACCATGGTAGTAGTCTCTATATGACGAACACCACAGGATAATTCATATAGATACCATGGTTACAGTCTCTATATGACGAACATCACAGGATGATTCATATAGTTACCATGGTTACAGTCTCTATATGACGAGCACCACAGGATGTGTCATATAGTTACCATGGTTACAGCCTCTATATGACGAACACCACAGGATGATTCCTATAGATACCATGGTAGTAGTCTCTATATGACGAGCACCACAGGATGTGTCATATAGATACCATGGTTACAGTCTCTATATGACGAACATCACAGGATGATTCATATAGTTACCATGGTTACAATCTCTATATGACGAGCACCACAGGATGTGTCATATAGTTACCATGGTTACAGTCTCTATATGACGAGCACCACAGGATGATTCATATAGTTACCATGATTACAATCTCTATATGACGAACACCACAGGATGATTCATATAGATACCATGGAAGTAGTCTCTATATGACGAGCACCACAGGATGTGTCATATAGTTACCATGGTTACAGCCTCTATATGACGAACACCACAGGATGATTCATATAGATACCATGGTTACAGTCTCTATATGAAGAGCACCACAGGATGATTCATATAGATACCATGGTTACAGTCTCTATATGACGAACACCACAGGATGATTCATATAGATACCATGGTAGCAGTCTCTATATGACGAACACCACAGGATGATTCATATAGATACAATGGCTACAGTCTCTATATTGCGAACACCACAGGAAGATTCATATAGATACCATGGTTACAGTCTCTATGTGACGAACACCACAGGATGATTCATATAGATACCATGGTTACAGTCTCTACATGACGAGCACCACAGGATGATTCACATAGATACCGTTGGTTAGTCTCTATATGACGAGCACCACAGGATGATTCATATAGTTACCATGGTTACAGTCTCTATAATACGAGCACCAGACGATGACTCATATAGATACCATCGTCACAGTCTCTACAGGATGATTCATATAGTTACCATGGTTACACTCTCTATATGCCGAACACCACAGGATGATTCATATAGTTACCATGGTTACAGTCTCTATATGACGAGCACCACAGGATGATTCATATAGATACCATGGTTACAGTCTCTATATGACGAGCATCACAGGATGATTCATACAGATACCATGGTTACAGTCTCTACATGACGAACACCACAGGATGATTCATATAGTTGCCATGGTTACAGTCTCTACATGACGAACACCACAGGATGATTCATATAGTTACCATGGCTACAGTCTCTACAGGACGAACACCACAGGTTGATTCATATAGTTACCATGGTTACAGTCTCTATATGATGAACACCACAGGATGATTCATATAGATACCATGGTTAAAGGTTGTTCTGTTGTTTGAATTTTAACGTCGCACCTAACCTTATTGATCACACGGCGACGATGACCCAAACAAAACTTAATAAAAAATTGAATTTCGAATTTTGAAAATTAGGCCCTACAGACACTGATCACAATGGATCATATATTTACCATGGTTACAGTCTGTACAAGACGAACACCACAGGATGATTGATATAGATACCATGGTTACAGTCTCTATATGACGACCACCACAGGATGATTCATATTGATACCATGGTTACAGTCTCTATATGACGAGCACCACAGGATGATTCATATAGTTACTATGGTTACAGTCTCTATATGACGAGCACCACAGGATGATTCACATAGATACCATGGTTACAGTCTCTACATGACGAACACCACAGGATGATTCATATGGGTACCATGGTTGCAGTCTCTATATGAAGAGCACCACAGGATGATCCATATAGATACCATGGTTACAGTCTCTATATGACGAGCACCACAGGATGATTCATATAGTTACCATGGTTACAGTCCCTATATGACGCGCATCACAGGATGATTCATATAGTTACCATGGTTACAGTCTCTATATGACGCACATCACAGGATGATTCATATAGCTACCATGGTTACAGTCTCTACATGACGAACACCACAGGATGATTCATATGGGTACCATGGTTGCAGTCTCTATATGAAGAGCACCACAGGATGATCCATATAGATACCATGGTTACAGTCTCTATATGACGAGCACCACAGGATGATCCATATAGATACCATGATTACAGTCCCTATATGAAGAGCACCACAGGATGATTCATATAGTTACCATGGTTACAGTATCTATATGACGAGCACCACAGGATGATTCATATAGTTACCATGGTTACAGTCTCTCTATGACGAGCACCACAGGATGATTCATATAGATACCATGGCTACAGTCTCTACATGACGAGCACCACAGGATGATTCATATAGATACCATGGTTACAGTCTTTACACAACGAACACCACAGGATGATTCATATAGTTACCATGGTTACTGTCTCTACATGACGAGCACCACAGGATGATTCATATAGATACCATGGTTACAGTCTCTACATGACGAACACCACAGGATGATTCATATAGTTACCAGGGTTACAGTCTCTATATGACGAACACCACAGGATGATTCAGTCTCTATATGACGAGCACCACAGGATGATTTCAGATAGATACCATGGTTACAGTCTCTATATGACGAGCACCACAGGATGATTCATATAGTTACCATGGTTACAGTCTCTATATGACGAACACCACAGGATGATTCATATAGATACCATGGTTACAGTCTCTATATGACGGGCACCACAGGATGATTCATATAGTTACCATGGATACAGTCTCTACATGACGAGCTCCACAGGATGATTCATATAGATACCACGGTTACAGTCTCTATTTGACGAGCACCACAGGATGATTCATATAGATACCATGGTTACAGTCTCTATATGACGAACATCACAGGATGATTCATATAGTTACCATGGTTACAGTCTCTATATGACGAGCACCACAGGATGTGTCATATAGTTACCATGGTTACAGCCTCTATATGACGAACATCACAGGATGATTCATATAGTTACCATGGTTACAGTCTCTATATGACGAGCACCACAGGATGTGTCATATAGTTACCATGGTAGTAGTCTCTATATGACGAACACCACAGGATGATTCATATAGATACCATGGTTACAGTCTCTATATGACGAACATCACAGGATGATTCATATAGTTACCATGGTTACAGTCTCTATATGACGAGCACCACAGGATGTGTCATATAGTTACCATGGTTACAGCCTCTATATGACGAGCACCACAGGATGATTCATATAGATACCATGGTAGTAGTCTCTATATGACGAGCACCACAGGATGTGTCATATACTTACCATGGTTACAGCCTCTAAATGACGAACACCACAGGATGATTCCTATAGATACCATGGTTACACTCTCTATATGACGAACACCACAGGATGATTCATATAGATACCATGGTAGCAGTCTCTATATGACGAACACCACAGGATGATTCATATAGATACAATGGCTACAGTCTCTATATTGCGAACACCACAGGAAGATTCATATAGATACCATGGTTACAGTCTCTATGTGACGAACACCACAGGATGATTCATATAGATACCATGGTTACAGTCTCTACATGACGAGCACCACAGGATGATTCACATAGATACCGTTGGTTAGTCTCTATATGACGAGCACCACAGGATGATTCATATAGTTACCATGGTTACAGTCTCTATAATACGAGCACCAGACGATGATTCATATAGATACCATCGTCACAGTCTCTACAGGATGATTCATATAGTTACCATGGTTACACTCTCTATAGGCCGAACACCACAGGATGATTCATATAGTTACCATGGTTACAGTCTCTATATGACGAGCACCACAGGATGATTCATATAGATACCATGGTTACAGTCTCTATATGACGAGCATCACAGGATGATTCATACAGATACCATGGTTACAGTCTCTACATGACGAACACCACAGGATGATTCATATAGTTGCCATGGTTACAGTCTCTACATGACGAACACCACAGGATGATTCATATAGTTACCATGGCTACAGTCTCTACAGGACGAACACCACAGGTTGATTCATATAGTTACCATGGTTACAGTCTCTATATGATGAACACCACAGGATGATTCATATAGATACCATGGTTAAAGGTTGTTCTGTTGTTTGAATTTTAACGTCGCACCTAACCTTATTGATCACACGGCGACGATGACCCAAACAAAACTTAATAAAAAATTGAATTTCGAATTTTGAAAATTAGGCCCTACAGACACTGATCACAATGGATCATATATTTACCATGGTTACAGTCTGTACAAGACGAACACCACAGGATGATTGATATAGATACCATGGTTACAGTCTCTATATGACGACCACCACAGGATGATTCATATTGATACCATGGTTACAGTCTCTATATGACGAGCACCACAGGATGATTCATATAGTTACTATGGTTACAGTCTCTATATGACGAGCACCACAGGATGATTCACATAGATACCATGGTTACAGTCTCTACATGACGAACACCACAGGATGATTCATATGGGTACCATGGTTGCAGTCTCTATATGAAGAGCACCACAGGATGATCCATATAGATACCATGGTTACAGTCTCTATATGACGAGCACCACAGGATGATTCATATAGTTACCATGGTTACAGTCCCTATATGACGCGCATCACAGGATGATTCATATAGTTACCATGGTTACAGTCTCTATATGACGCGCATCACAGGATGATTCATATAGCTACCATGGTTACAGTCTCTACATGACGAACACCACAGGATGATTCATATGGGTACCATGGTTGCAGTCTCTATATGAAGAGCACCACAGGATGATCCATATAGATACCATGGTTACAGTCTCTATATGACGAGCACCACAGGATGATCCATATAGATACCATGATTACAGTCCCTATATGAAGAGCACCACAGGATGATTCATATAGTTACCATGGTTACAGTATCTATATGACGAGCACCACAGGATGATTCATATAGTTACCATGGTTACAGTCTCTCTATGACGAGCACCACAGGATGATTCATATAGATACCATGGCTACAGTCTCTACATGACGAGCACCACAGGATGATTCATATAGATACCATGGTTACAGTCTTTACACAACGAACACCACAGGATGATTCATATAGTTACCATGGTTACTGTCTCTACATGACGAGCACCACAGGATGATTCATATAGATACCATGGTTACAGTCTCTACATGACGAACACCACAGGATGATTCATATAGTTACCAGGGTTACAGTCTCTATATGACGAACACCACAGGATGATTCAGTCTCTATATGACGAGCACCACAGGATGATTTCAGATAGATACCATGGTTACAGTCTCTATATGACGAGCACCACAGGATGATTCATATAGTTACCATGGTTACAGTCTCTATATGACGAACACCACAGGATGATTCATATAGATACCATGGTTACAGTCTCTATATGACGGGCACCACAGGATGATTCATATAGTTACCATGGATACAGTCTCTACATGACGAGCTCCACAGGATGATTCATATAGATACCACGGTTACAGTCTCTATTTGACGAGCACCACAGGATGATTCATATAGATACCATGGTTACAGTCTCTATATGACGAACATCACAGGATGATTCATATAGTTACCATGGTTACAGTCTCTATATGACGAGCACCACAGGATGTGTCATATAGTTACCATGGTTACAGCCTCTATATGACGAACATCACAGGATGATTCATATAGTTACCATGGTTACAGTCTCTATATGACGAGCACCACAGGATGTGTCATATAGTTACCATGGTAGTAGTCTCTATATGACGAACACCACAGGATGATTCATATAGATACCATGGTTACAGTCTCTATATGACGAACATCACAGGATGATTCATATAGTTACCATGGTTACAGTCTCTATATGACGAGCACCACAGGATGTGTCATATAGTTACCATGGTTACAGCCTCTATATGACGAGCACCACAGGATGATTCATATAGATACCATGGTAGTAGTCTCTATATGACGAGCACCACAGGATGTGTCATATACTTACCATGGTTACAGCCTCTAAATGACGAACACCACAGGATGATTCCTATAGATACCATGGTTACACTCTCTATATGACGAACACCACAGGATGATTCATATAGATACCATGGTAGCAGTCTCTATATGACGAACACCACAGGATGATTCATATAGATACAATGGCTACAGTCTCTATATTGCGAACACCACAGGAAGATTCATATAGATACCATGGTTACAGTCTCTATGTGACGAACACCACAGGATGATTCATATAGATACCATGGTTACAGTCTCTACATGACGAGCACCACAGGATGATTCACATAGATACCGTTGGTTAGTCTCTATATGACGAGCACCACAGGATGATTCATATAGTTACCATGGTTACAGTCTCTATAATACGAGCACCAGACGATGATTCATATAGATACCATCGTCACAGTCTCTACAGGATGATTCATATAGTTACCATGGTTACACTCTCTATAGGCCGAACACCACAGGATGATTCATATAGTTACCATGGTTACAGTCTCTATATGACGAGCACCACAGGATGATTCATATAGATACCATGGTTACAGTCTCTACAAGACGAACACCACAGGATGATTCATATAGTTACCATGGTTACACTCTCTATATGCCGAACACCACAGGATGATTCATATAGTTACCATGGTTACAGGCTCTATATGACGAGCATCACAGGATGATTCATACAGATACCATGGTTACAGTCTCTACATGACGAACACCACAGGATGATTCATATAGTTGCCATGGTTACAGTCTCTATATGACGAACACCACAGGATGATTCATATAGTTACCATGGTTACAGTCTCTACAAGACGAACACCACAGGATGATTCATATAGTTACCATGGTTACACTCTCTATATGCCGAACACCACAGGATGATTCATATAGTTACCATGGTGACAGTCTCTATATGACGAGCATCACAGGATGATTCATACAGATACCATGGTTACAGTCTCTACATGACGAACACCACAGGATGATTCATATAGTTGCCATGGTTACAGTCTATACATGACGAACACCACAGGATGATTCATATAGTTACCATGGCTACAGTCTCTACATGACGAACACCACAGGTTGATTCATATAGTTACCATGGTTACAGTCTCTATATGATGAACACCACAGGATGATTCATATAGATACCATGGTTAAAGGCTGTTCTGTTGTTTGAATTTTAACGTCGCACCTAACCTTATTGGTCACACGGCGACGATGACCCAAACAAAACTTAATAAAAAATTGAATTTCGAAATTTGAAAATTAGGCCCTACAGACACTGATCACAATGGATCATATATTTACCATGGTTACAGTCTGTACAAGACGAACACCACAGGATGATTGATATAGATACCATGGATACAGTCTCTATATGACGACCACCACAGGATGATTCATATTGATACCATGGTTACAGTCTCTATATGACGAGCACCACAGGATGATTCATATAGTTACTATGGTTACAGTCTCTATATGACGAGCACCACAGGATGATTCATATAGATACCATGGTGACAGTCTCTACATGACGAACACCACAGGATGATTCATATGGGTACCATGGTTGCAGTCTCTATATGAAGAGCACCACAGGATGATCCATATAGATACCATGGTTACAGTCTCTATATGACGAGCACCACAGGATGATTCATATAGTTACCATGGTTACAGTCCCTATATGACGCGCATCACAGGATGATTCATATAGTTACCATGGTTACAGTCTCTATATGACGCACATCACAGGATGATTCATATAGCTACCATGGTTACAGTCTCTACATGACGAACACCACAGGATGATTCATATGGGTACCATGGTTGCAGTCTCTATATGAAGAGCACCACAGGATGATCCATATAGATACCATGATTACAGTCCCTATATGACGAGCACCACAGGATGATCCATATAGATACCATGATTACAGTCCCTATATGACGAGCACCACAGGATGATTCATATAGTTACCATGGTTACAGTATCTATATGACGAGCACCACAGGATGATTCATATATTTACCATGGTTACAGTCTCTCTATGACGAGCACCACAGGATGATTCACATAGATACCATGGCTACAGTCTCTACATGACGAGCACCACAGGATGATTCATATAGATACCATGGTTACAGTCTTTACACAACGAACACCACAGGATGATTCATATAGTTACCATGGTTACAGTCTCTACATGACGAGCACCACAGGATGATTCATATAGATACCATGGTTACAGTCTCTACATGACGAACACCACAGGATGATTCATATAGTTACCAGGGTTACAGTCTCTATATGACGAACACCACAGGATGATTCAGTCTCTATAGTTACCATGGTTACAGTCTCTACATGACAAGCACCACAGGATGATTTCAGATAGATACCATGGTTACAGTCTCTATATGACGAGCACCACAGGATGATTCATATAGTTACCATGGTTTCAGTCTCTATATGACGAACACCACAGGATGATTCATATAGATACCATGGTTACAGTCTCTACATGACGAACACCACAGGATGATTCATATAGTTACCAGGGTTACAGTCTCTATATGACGAACACCACAGGATGATTCAATCTCTATATGACGAGCACCACAGGATGATTTCAGATAGATACCATGGTTACAGTCTCTATATGACGAGCACCACAGGATGATTCATATAGTTACCATGGTTGCAGTATCTATGAAGAGCACCACAGGATGATTCATATAGATACCACGGTTACAGTCCCTACATGACGAACACCACAGGATGATTCACATGGATACCATGATTACAGTCCCTATATGACGAGCACCACAGGATGATTCATATAGTTACCATGGTTACAGTCTCTATATGACGAGCACCACAGGATGATTCATATAGTTACCATGGTTACAGGGAGGTAGGGAGGGAATTTGGCTTAATGTCACACTCAAGTTTGTTTCACTCATATTGTGACAGTCAGTTTGGTTGGTGGGGGAAGCCGGAGTACACGGAGAGAACCACCGCCCTTCGGCAAGTAACTGACAAACTTTCACACATGGACCAGCTGGGCTCGAACCCGTGCCGGTTCAGCGGTGTGAGGCTAGCGGTCACCAGCGAAGCGCCTTAGACCACTCGGCCACTGAGGGCCCCCCCATGGTTACAGTCTCTATATGACGAGCACCACAGGATGATTCATATAGATACCATGGTTACAGTCTCTACATGGCGAGCACCACAGGATGATTCATACAGATACCATGGTTACAGACTCTACATGACGAACACCACAGGATGATTCATGTAGTTACCATGGTTACAGTCTCTATATGACGAGCACAACAGGATGATTCATGTAGATACCATGGTTACAGTCTCTATATGACCAGCCCCACATATTGATTCCCTATACTTACCATGGTTACAGTCTCTATATGACGAGCAGTACCGGATGATTCATATAGATACCATGGTTACAGTCTCTATATGACGAGCTCCACAGGATGATTCATATAGATGCCATGGTTACAGTCTCTATATTTCGAGCACCACTGGATTATTCATATAGTTACCATGGTTACAGTCTCTATATGACGAGCACCGCAGGATGATTCATATAGATACCATGGTTAGTCTCTCTATGACGAGCACCACAGGATGATTCATATAGATGCCATGGTTACAGTCTCTATATGACGAGCATAACAGGATGCTTCATATAGATACCATTGTTACGGTCTCTATATGACGAACACCACAGGATGATTCATATAGGTACCATGGTTACAGTCTCTACATGACGAACACCACAGGATGATTCATATAGTTACCATGGTTACAGTCTCTACATGACGAACACCACACGATGATTCATATAGATACCGTGGTTACAGTCTCTATATGACGAGCACAACAGGATGATTCATGTAGATACCATGGCTACAGTCTCTATATGACGAGCCCCACAGATTGATTCCCTATACTTACCACGGTTACAGTCTCTATATGACGAGCAGTACCGGATGATTCATATAGATACCATGGTTACAGTCTCTATATGACGAGCTCCACAGGATGATTCATATAGATGCCATGGTTACAGTCTCTATATTTCGAGCACCACTGGATGATTCATATAGTTACCATGGTTACAGTCTCTATATGACGAGCACCGCAGGATGATTCATATAGATACCATGGTTAGTCTCTCTATGACGAACACGACAGGATGATTCATATAGTTACCATGGTTACAGTCTCTATATGACGAGCATAACAGGATGCTTCATATAGATACGATTGTTACGGTCTCTATATGACGAACACCACAGGATGATTCATATAGGTACCATGGTTACAGTCTCTATATGACGAGCACCACACGATGATTCATATAGATACCATGGTTACAACCTCTACATGACGAACACCACAGGATGATTCATATAGTTACCATGGTTACAGTCTCTACATGACGAACACCACACGATGATTCATATAGATACCATGGTTACAGTCTCTACATGACGAAGACCACAGAATGATTCATATAGTTACCATGGTTACAGTCTCTACATGACGAACACCACAGGGTGATTCATATAGATACCATGGTTACAGTCTCCATATGACGAACACCACACGATGATTCAGTCTCTATATGACGAGCACCACAGGATGATTCATATAGATACCATGGTTACAGTCTCTATATGACGAGCACCACACGATGATTCATATAGATACCATGGTTACAACCTCTATATGACGAGCACCACAAGATAATTCATAGAGACCATGGTTACAGTCTCTACATGACGAAGACCACAGAATGATTCATATAGTTACCATGGTTACAGTCTCTACATGACGAACACCACAGGGTGATTCATATAGATACCATGGTTACAGTCTCCATATGACGAACACCACACGATGATTCAGTCTCTATATGACGAGCACCACAGGATGATTCATATAGATACCATGGTTACAGTCTCTATATGACGAGCACCACAGGATGATTCATATAGATACCATGGTTACAACCTCTACATGACGAGCACCACAGGGTGATTCATATAGATACCATGGTTAGTCTCTATATGACGAGCACCACACGATGATTCATATAGATACCATGGTTACAACCACTACGTGACGAACACCACAGGGTGATTCATATAGATACCATGGTTACAGTCTCCATATGACGAACACCACACGATGATTCAGTCTCTATATGACGAGCACCACAGGATGATTCATATAGATACCATGGTTACAGTCTCTATATGACGAGCACCACAGGATGATTCATATAGATACCATGGTTACAACCTCTATATGACGAGCACCACAGGATGATTCATAGATACCATGGTTAAGGTCTCTATATGACCAACACCACAGGATGATTCCTATAGATACCATGGTTAGTCTCTATATGACGAGCACCACAGGATGATTCACATAGTTACCATGGTTACAGTCGCTACATGACGAGCACCACAGGATGATTCATATAGTTATCATGGTTACAGTCTCTACAAGACGAACATTACAGTGCCTATATGTGTTCGTCATATAGAGACTGTAACCATGGTATCTATATGAATCATCCTGTGGTGCTCGTCAAATAGAGACTGTAACCGTGGTATCTATATGAATCATCCTGTGGTGCCCATCATATAGAGACTGTAACCATGGTAACTATAGGGAGCCATCCTGTGGTGCTCGGCATATAGAGACGGTATGGGCACTGATTCTGTATCTACAAACAACACTCCTCAATTGTCTATCCGTCAGTATCTCTGGGTAAGTTGGTTTACAGAACATGAGACTGAAAGGGGATAAGACTGAGAGCTTACTACATGAATGGATATACGAAACAGACTCTTGCTTTTCAATATCCCTAAGACGTTGTATAATGTGACTGAACTGAAATGGTACTATATTAAATTGCGCATTAAACAGAAATCCGAGACCGCATGAATTGATTAAGCTCTGAATATGCTGAGTCCAAGAACTACAGGATATAGTGTTTATGTATACATCAGACACCAGAGAGCCCGGACTTTCCAAGATATGTTGCCAATATCGCACCATCTGCTTCATTATATCGAACTTTAGGGGGAGCCGACCCAATTCAGCTCTGCAAGCTGTATTCGTACTTTTGGAGTGTACTCCAAGCAGTTCCTTAATGAATTTAAGATGGACATGCTCAAAGCTGTCAGAATGTCTAAATGCACATCCGTATAACAGGATGGGTTTTACTAATGCATCAAACAACTTTTCTGATAGTCGACAGCTGGCACCATTACCTAACAGTTGTTTCATTTTGAAGTATGCTTTTAGGCCTTTATTGCGCAAGTTTTCAATAGCTAATGACAGATTGCCATTACTTTTTAAGATTATGCCTAAATACGTGTATTGTTTAACTAGGGCAAGGGCATTATTATTTATATGAAACAGATCTTTTTGAGTGTTGCTGTTGAAAACCATTACCTGTGATTTATTTGTGTTAACTCTTAGTTTCCATTTGACACAAAACTGAGCAAAGATGTCCAACTTACTTTGCAACCCTTCAGGAGTGGATGATAATATGACGATATCGTCAGCATAGCAAAGGATATTTACAGTTGAATCACCGATACAGATCTTCCCACTGGTATGACGAGCATCACGGGATGATTTCCTATAGTTACCATGGTTACAGTCTCTATATGACGAACACCACAGGATGATTCATATAGTTACCATGGTTACAGTCTCAATATGACGAGCATCACGGGATGATTCATATAGTTACCATGGTTACAGTCTCTATATGACGAGCACCACAGGATGATTCATATAGTTACCATGGTTACAGTCTCTATATGACGAGCATAACGGGACGATTCATATAGTTACCATGGTTACAGTCTCTATATGACGAGCTCCACAGGATGATTCATATAGATACCATGGTTACAGTCTCTATATGACGAGCTCCACAGGATGATTCATATAGATACCATGGTTACAGTCTCTATATGACGAACACCACAGAATGATTCATATAGATACCATGGTTACAGTCTCTATATGACGAACACCACAGGATGATTCATATAGATACCATGGTTACAGTCTCTATATGACGAACACCACAGGTTGATTCATATAGATACCATGGTTACAGTCTCTACATGACGAACACCACACGATGATTCATATAGATACCATGGTTAGTCTCTATATGACGAGCAACACAGGATGATTCATATAGTTACCATGGTTACAGTCTCTACATGACGAGCAACACAGGATGATTCATATAGTTACCATGGTTACAGTCTCTACATGACGAGCAACACAGGATGATTCATATAGATACCATGGTTAGTCTCTACATGACGAGCACCACAGGATGATTTCCTATAGTTACCATGGTTACAGTCTCTATATGACGAACACCACAGGTTGATTCATATAGATACCATGGTTACAGTCTCTATATGACGAACACCACAGGATGATTCATATAGATACCATGGTTACTGTCTCTATATGACGAGCACCACAGGATGATTCGTATAGATACCATGGTTACAGTCTCTATATGACGAACACCACAGGATGATTCATATAGATACCATGGTTACAGTCTCTATATGACGAACACCACAGGTTGTTTCATATAGATACCATGGTTACAGTCTCTATATGACGAGCACCACAGGATGATTTCCTATAGTTACCATGGTTACAGTCTCTATATGACGAACACCACAGGTTGATTCATATAGATACCATGGTTACAGTCTCTACATGACGAACACCACACGATGATTCATATAGATACCATGGTTACAGTCTCTATATGACGAACACCACAGGATGATTCATATAGATACCATGGTTACAGTCTCTATATGACGAACACCACAGGATGATTCATATAGATACCATGGTTACTGTCTCTATATGACGAACACCACAGGATGATTCATATAGATACCATGGTTACAGTCTCTATATGACGAACACCACAGGATGATTCATATAGATACCACGGTTACAGTCTCTATTTGACGAGCACCACAGGATGATTCATATAGATACCATGGTTACAGTCTCTATATGACGAACACCACAGGATGATTCATATAGATACCATGGTTACAGTCTCTATATGACGAACACCACAGGATGATTCATATAGATACCATGGTTACTGTCTCTATATGACGAACACCACAGTATGATTCATATAGATACCATGGTTACAGTCTCTATATGACGAACACCACAGGATGATTCATATAGATACCATGGTTACTGTCTCTATATGACGAACACCACAGGATGATTCATATAGATACCATGGTTACAGTCTCTACATGACGAGCAACACAGGATGATTCATATAGATACCATGGTTACTGTCTCTATATGACGAACACCACAGGATGATTCATATAGATACCATGGTTACTGTCTCTATATGACGAACACCACAGGATGATTCATATAGATACCATGGTTAGTCTCTCTATGACGAGCACCACAGGATGATTCATATAAATGCCATGGTTACAGTCTCTATATGACGAGCATAACAGGATGCTTCATATAGATACCATTGTTACCGTCTCTATATGACGAACACCACAGGATGATTCATATAGGTACCATGGTTACAGTCTCTACATGACGAACACCACAGGATGATTCATATAGTTACCGTGGTTACAGTCTCTACATGACGAACACCACACGATGATTCATATAGATACCATGGTTACAGTCTCTATATGACGAGCACAACAGGATGATTCATGTAGATACCATGGTTACAGTCTCTATATGACGAGCCCCACAGATTGATTCCCTATACTTACCACGGTTACAGTCTCTATATGACGAGCAGTACCGGTTGATTCATATAGATACCATGGTTACAGTCTCTATATGACGAGCTCCACAGGATGATTCATATAGATGCCATGGTTACAGTCTCTATATTTCGAGCACCACTGGATGATTCATATAGTTACCATGGTTACAGTCTCTATATGACGAGCACCGCAGGATGATTCATATAGATACCATGGTTAGTCTCTCTATGACGAACACGACAGGATGATTCATATAGATACCATGGTTACAGTCTCTACATGACGAGCAACACAGGATGATTCATATAGATACCATGGTTACTGTCTCTATATGACGAACACCACAGGATGATTCATATAGATACCATGGTTACTGTCTCTATATGACGAACACCACAGGATGATTCATATAGATACCATGGTTAGTCTCTCTATGACGAGCACCACAGGATGATTCATATAGATGCCATGGTTACAGTCTCTATATGACGAGCATAACAGGATGCTTCATATAGATACCATTGTTACCGTCTCTATATGACGAACACCACAGGATGATTCATATAGGTACCATGGTTACAGTCTCTACATGACGAACACCACAGGATGATTCATATAGTTACCATGGTTACAGTCTCTACATGACGAACACCACACGATGATTCATATAGATACCATGGTTACAGTCTCTATATGACGAGCACAACAGGATGATTCATGTAGATACCATGGTTACAGTCTCTATATGACGAGCCCCACAGATTGATTCCCTGTACTTACCACGGTTACAGTCTCTATATGACGAGCAGTACCGGATGATTCATATAGATACCATGGTTACAGTCTCTATATGACGAGCTCCACAGGATGATTCATATAGATGCCATGGTTACAGTCTCTATATTTCGAGCACCACTGGATGATTCATATAGTTACCATGGTTACAGTCTCTATATGACGAGCACCGCAGGATGATTCATATAGATACCATGGTTAGTCTCTCTATGACGAACACGACAGGATGATTCATATAGTTACCATGGTTACAGTCTCTATATGACGAGCATAACAGGATGCTTCATATAGATACGATTGTTACGGTCTCTATATGACGAACACCACAGGATGATTCATATAGGTACCATGGTTACAGTCTCTATATGACGAGCACCACACGATGATTCATATAGATACCATGGTTACAACCTCTACATGACGAACACCACAGGATGATTCATATAGTTACCATGGTTACAGTCTCTACATGACGAACACCACACGATGATTCATATAGATACCATGGTTACAGTCTCTACATGACGAAGACCACAGAATGATTCATATAGTTACCATGGTTACAGTCTCTACATGACGAACACCACAGGGTGATTCATATAGATACCATGGTTACAGTCTCCATATGACGAACACCACACGATGATTTAGTCTCTATATGACGAGCACCACAGGATGATTCATATAGATACCATGGTTACAGTCTCTATATGACGAGCACCACACGATGATTCATATAGATACCATGGTTACAACCTCTATATGACGAGCACCACAAGATAATTCATAGATACCATGGTTACAGTCTCTACATGACGAAGACCACAGAATGATTCATATAGTTACCATGGTTACAGTCTCTACATGACGAACACCACAGGGTGATTCATATAGATACCATGGTTACAGTCTCCATATGACGAACACCACACGATGATTCAGTCTCTATATGACGAGCACCACAGGATGATTCATATAGATACCATGGTTACAGTCTCTATATGACGAGCACCACAGGATGATTCATATAGATACCATGGTTACAACCTCTACATGACGAGCACCACAGGGTGATTCATATAGATACCATGGTTAGTCTCTATATGACGAGCACCACACGATGATTCATATAGATACCATGGTTACAACCTCTACATGACGAACACCACAGGGTGATTCATATAGATACCATGGTTACAGTCTCCATATGACGAATACCACACGATGATTCAGTCTCTATATGACGAGCACCACAGGATGATTCATATAGATACCATGGTTACAGTCTCTATATGACGAGCACCACAGGATGATTCATATAGATACCATGGTTACAACCTCTATATGACGAGCACCACAGGATGATTCATAGATACCATGGTTAAGGTCTCTATATGACCAACACCACAGGATGATTCCTATAGATACCATGGTTAGTCTCTATATGACGAGCACCACAGGATGATTCACATAGTTACCATGGTTACAGTCGCTACATGACGAGCACCACAGGATGATTCATATAGATACCATGGTTACAACCTCTACATGACGAACACCACAGGATGATTCATATAGTTACCATGGTTACAGTCTCTACATGACGAACACCACACGATGATTCATATAGATACCATGGTTACAGTCTCTACATGACGAAGACCACAGAATGATTCATATAGTTACCATGGTTACAGTCTCTACATGACGAACACCACAGGGTGATTCATATAGATACCATGGTTACAGTCTCCATATGACGAACACCACACGATGATTCAGTCTCTATATGACGAGCACCACAAGATGATTCATATAGATACCATGGTTACAGTCTCTATATGACGAGCACCACACGATGATTCATATAGATACCATGGTTACAACCTCTATATGTCGAGCACCACAAGATAATTCATAGATACCATGGTTACAGTCTCTACATGACGAAGACCACAGAATGATTCATATAGTTACCATGGTTACAGTCTCTACATGACGAACACCACAGGGTGATTCATATAGATACCATGGTTACAGTCTCCATATGACGAACACCACACGATGATTCAGTCTCTATATGACGAGCACCACAGGATGATTCATATAGATACCATGGTTACAGTCTCTATATGACGAGCACCACAGGATGATTCATATAGATACCATGGTTACAACCTCTACATGACGAGCACCACAGGGTGATTCATATAGATACCATGGTTAGTCTCTATATGACGAGCACCACACGATGATTCATATAGATACCATGGTTACAACCTCTACATGACGAACACCACAGGGTGATTCATATAGATACCATGGTTACAGTCTCCATATGACGAATACCACACGATGATTCAGTCTCTATATGACGAGCACCACAGGATGATTCATATAGATACCATGGTTACAGTCTCTATATGACGAGCAGCACAGGATGATTCATATAGATACCATGGTTACAACCTCTATATGACGAGCACCACAGGATGATTCATAGATACCATGGTTAAGGTCTCTATATGACCAACACCACAGGATGATTCCTATAGATACCATGGTTAGTCTCTATATGACGAGCACCACAGGATGATTCACATAGTTACCATGGTTACAGTCGCTACATGACGAGCACCACAGGATGATTCATATAGTTATCATGGTTACAGTCTCTACAAGACGAACATTACAGTGCCTATATGTGTTCGTCATATAGAGACTGTAACCATGGTAACTATATGACTCATCCTGTGGTGCTCGTCATATAGAGACTGTAACCGTGGTAACTATATGAATCATCCTGTGATGTTCGTCATGTAGAGACTGTAACCATGGTATCTATATGACTCATCCTGTGGTGCTCGTCATATAGAGACTGTAACCATGGTAT
>JAVTVY010015366.1:0-61800 GCA_036873755.1 Hanleya hanleyi
ATACAAATTATGTCAAACGTATCAGCAACATAGGACAGATCAACAACATAGGACAGATCAACAACATAGGAGAGATCAGGTCCAACAACATAGGACAGATCAACAACATAGGACAGATCAGGTTCAACAAAATAGGACAGATCAACAACATGGGACAGATCAGGTTCAACAACATAGGACAGATCAACAACATAGGACAGATCAGGTTCAACAACATAGGACAGATGAACAACATATGACAGATCAGGTTCCGTAATTTGCTAGCGGTTCAGATCCGACATCCAACAGATAAACCAAGAAGCTCTCATCGTCAAATCCGTATATCGCTTGTCAGTATTCCTTTGTCCAATTGAATTTCCATGTCGTATTCTGTATGTAGTCAGCCACGCTCTGATTGTGAATGTTCATATGAACAGCATGAAGATTCCAAGATCAGATATTACACGACGTCCGTACTATACACTTGTAGATCTCTTCCCTTTAGTGGACCATACGGCGCTTAACACCGAGATATAAAGCGGTATGAGAAACAAAATACGCACCGTGACAGTTGCACAACTGTCAGTGTGCAATATTTGTTTTACCAATGACTGTAGCAGACCCACAGAGCCTACACTGAATGGATGGCTGGGTGGATGGGTGTACTTGGGTACTCCATCGCGGTGCGATGGGCACTGGCCATGAGAGCACGCCGTGCAACCCGTCTCCCCAACTGGTCCTACACATACACATATACCCTCTTCACATTCATCAATACAACCCTATAATCTTCTTTTCCCATAATTGCAGAGTATCACCTAACGTTTCCTCTTTCAAGTCCCCTCATTCTCACTTAACAGACCAATTCAGCAGCTACTCCTACCAAGTGTCCCAACGGACATACTCATAATTAAATCTCAAAAATAGCCAATCACCCACATCCACTCAACAGTCAACAGATCCCCACTGAGACCATCATTGCATTCAAATTTTCTCTCCACTCGACTTTCTTCAGTATCTTTCACCTCCCCAAAAACCTAGTAAATCTCGCCCCTTTGTTCTGTATGTTCAAGCATCCTATTGTTTTACCCTCCTCGTCAGCTTGCCACTATTGAAATATTTCCCATAGTAATCCTACACATTGCACCCAGTGTAAATTCTTATCACCGTCAACAGAAATCCTGATTCTCTCAACCTAATTGTCCACACATCCTGCACAAAATTGGATACGATACTGCTCTCTGTCTTATCCAGAATATTACCGTCAAGCCCCAAGATGTCTGATAAAGCCTTGTCCTTCGCGATCTAGTTTTACTTTTGTGAATCTAGTATTAACTGACCCTTCAACTCAGTCCTCTTTGCCCTGTACCTTTCACAATATAACAAGACATGTTACCGTTCATCACCCCAGATGTTCCACACCTTTTCTCATCCAGTCTTCGTTTCATCCTATTCCTTGCAGCAAACGACCCCGCCATCCAGCCTTCACTAGCCAAGAAAAATCACCCGCCCAGTCATTCCTCTTTTCACCGATTCTCTTTCTTCTTGGATATGACCAAAAATGACCATGTTTTTCAATCTGAAGTTTTCAATTTCTGTTATTTTAACATCATATTTTGCTCTGATTGCTTCCACTTCCTTGAAACACCCAGTTTGTTTTTTTTTGTATCAAGACCTTCCACCTATGCCCATCTATTCTCTCTGTTCTAACGGGGCACCAATAGTAATTTGGCTTCAATATTCCTACTTTATCAGCCACTCTGCTCCACCCAAGTTAGCTTCTATTGTAGTGATTCGGTTCACTCCTAGTACCCACATGCATGCTTGCAGTTCTACCAAATGTAATGCTGCCAAAGTTTTCCCATCTAATTCCACTAGTTTCACCCCGTATAAACTCCCTCCTATATATTTAGCGCACATAAGTCACTTATACCCTTGCCTTGACTATCCTCAACGTTCTAATTTGCTACCATCTCTTGCTTTTGCACCCTGAAAATCTGTCCTTTCAACTTCTTAATTCGTAGGTACTTATTTTCATTCTCCTCTCCAATCTTCATGACATGTTCTTCCGCCTCTTCCAGACTTCCCAAGTTGCCAGTTTGTTACAAGTATCTGACCCCTGACTTCGGCGGCAGGTACTATTTTGTAAAGGTCAGAGAAGGCTCGGACTATGTCTTAGACATAGTCCGAGCCTGCACATGTCTACACCATCGCCCATGGTTTATTGAAGTCCTCAGTATCGCTAGACAGTCTAGCGATACTGAAGACTTCAATAAACCATGGGCGATGGTGTAGATTTGTGAAACCAGTTCTTGCACAAATGTTTTGTGACGTTGACTGAAATCGTCCTATTAGTCGGAGGATCTAACTAATGGTTCTAAACTAGATATATACGTCATATGCGGGGCTTTTCGGATGTTGTCCAAATTTCTTGTAGTATGGTATCGGTTGGGAGAGAGAGAGAAAGAGAAGTTTTAACGTCGCGTTCAGCAATATTTCAGCTGCATAGCGACGATCAAGCAAAATTCTAAGTATTCAAGTTAATAACTTAATCCAACACATTAAAACATACACACATTAAAACTTATACAACAAACCGATTTCTCCCAAATAACCTAAGATAGTCTTCTTTCACCCGATTAAAAAAATCTTCTAAAGTAGCTGCCCGATAAAAAGAATCTCTTGCAATCTTAAAATCCAATATGTTGGGAGCACATGCACTTGACACATCAGATAGTGTTCAGTGGTCGTTGGTGGGTGATACGGTGGAAAACTTCATGGCATATATATTCACCTGCAGTTAGTTTCCCTATATCCGCCTACATATGAAGAAAAGGTTTTTCTATACCTTCCTTTAAAATATGTTTTAGTTTTCTTATCTGCCTGTAAACTAAAGTTAGGTATTTATATATGTCTAGGTAAAGATAGGGGATCCACATACCGCCGGAAACGTTATAAGTGCCCTTCGTAAAATTACATAATGCACAAATGCTGTAAGTTATTACAGTTTCTTTGTATTTCTCTGTGATGGAAAGTTTTCCTGTTTAATCGTATCCTGTTCATGTGTCCTATATCTTCTAGCGAGGATATGGGTTCCCTATGTGATTGGTGTATTTCAACATTCTTGTCTGGTACATTCAAGTGGTATATTCAGTTCAATTCAATGAATTTACTTTACATCCATTCAGAACAGCGTACAAAAAAGCAATAAAAAGGAAATTAAGATATCATAACTGGTCAGGTGATACTGATGTGTAGATAGAAATTAACATCATGCTGTAGCGCCGGTGTCGTTGAAAAATGTTCACGGCTTCTTTCTTGCAGAAACTTTAGCTTTTCTTTATATGTACAGTCTTCGCCAAAATTATTGGTGCATCAGGAGAAAATCCAATCTGGTACGAATAACGGATTTTTTGCGAGTTAGATCGATTCTGTGAATATTTCTCTGGCAAGTGGTGAATCCCCAAAACATTGATTATTTGGTTGAGCTTTTGATAAACACTCGACCTGAATCGGAACCCTTTCATATATACTGTCCAGGAAACGTTACTGTGAATTAAAAATGAATTTGTGAAGTGGAAATGTATATCTTTTAAAATTCAAAGACCGTCTGTGGACACAATGTGGTTGTTGTCTGTTCCTCAGTGAGTTGAGTTGCCACACCGAACGTCACTAGACTAGAGAGAGAGAGAGAGAGAGAATTAAGGTTTAACGTCGCGTTCTGCAATATTTCAGCTGTTTTGCGACGATCAAACAAAATTCTAAGTAGGCTACTCAAGTTAGTAACTTAGTAATCCAACATTAAAACTTATGCAACAAACCGATTTCTCTCAAATAACCTAAGATACAGTCTTCTTTCACCCGACTAAAAAGATCTTCTAAAGTAGTTGCTCGATAAAAAGAATCTCTTACAATCTTAAAATCTATACAGTCGATAAGAATATAAGAGATCTTCGTGGCATGGAATACACCTTGGGACTGTCTAGGTGTGCTTGTCAAAAGGTATGCTATTGCACAGATCGCGGTCTTGTCCCGTTCTGATAGGAACGTTACTTGTAATACACATGTTTTGTGTTACAGTGTAGTGCCAAAGACATTGGAGCTCTTCTGCCTGGGAAGATTAATTTAGTCCACACACACAGGTTTTACTTCGGCCAGAATATCATATATATATCTGTATGATACTGGTTTCAATCCCATGGCAAAAATGTACTAGATTTGGATAAGTGTGCATTTCTCAGCGTTTATAAACACAATTTAGCATTTTAGTTAACAGGAAGTGTTTGTTTTTTTTACTTGCTAAGCAGTCTGGCTCTACCGTAGTCTAGGTTCTCGCGCATTTATTTAATATGACGGTAGAGTTTTTATGCATATATTAGGGCCTTTTAATTTTAATTTGCTCTATTAATGTGATTCCTTTCCGGAATGACATTATATTAAATCCTTAGAAGTTGGCTCCGTGAAACACATCTTAGTTAAGGTGATTCTTCGGGAAAAGTCACCAGTTATGTCTCAGATCGTACCATCACTGGATCCATTTTGATTCCGGCACCTTTTTCGGCACATCTAAAATTTTTGGGGATGACACCAAGCTGTACAGTAACCCAAACGTTAAGCAAGTCTGTGAAAAGATCCAAAATTATCGGAATACCTTGGCAGCTTGGTCCAAAAAGTGTCTCCTGAATATCAACGCAGAGAAATGTGTGGTTATCCTTATTTGACAATGTATTAACTATATTTATACGCTGATTAGCCCCTTTCTTAAGATTGTTGATACAGTTAAACACTTGGATGTATTTGTGTCCAGTGGTCTGACATCAGTCCATTGTCAAGAGAGCCACCTCTAGGATAGGGATGATCAAACGCCGTTTCACAGATTTTACGAAAGAGAAGACTACAACCTTGTATTGCTCTCTTGTGCGTCCTTTGTCAGGGTATGACGCTAACTGTTTATTCTGTATGATGAAGAATATATTAACTTTTGGAAAAAGTGCAGACGAGGTGTCTGAAGCTTTGTTTTTAATCGATTGCGTTACAATCATTTTCTGATAGACGGAGACGTTCCGATGTGGTGGAGACTTATAAATTTCTGAAATATGAATACAAGAGCTGCCATAGAACTTTCTGTATAGGGCACTCAAAAAACTTATAAGAAACGCGTTCGTACATCTTGATGTCATAACTTCTTCGCCCATCGGGTCGTGGATGATATCTGCACCAAGCGTGACATCCTGTAAGAGTTGTCTGAGATCCCTGGCCCTATCCGATGAGGGATAAAAACTACCAAGTATACAAATACAAGTATTTCGGGGATGTGGCGGATCTGTGCTCCAGGGTGTGTTCATCCTATTTGTTCAGCACGAAAGATGTGGAAAGATGTGAGCTGCACAACGACCACGATGTGCCCACAGACAGTTGTTGGAGTGGAACAGCCATCGTCACTTGATCAAGAGGCATGTGCGCTCGATAAGGCGTATGTGTTTGGAGCATTGCAAGAATTCCGATCAGGTAGATTGCAGATCAAGGCTCAGCAAAATATATAGCTAATCCTTCCAGAAATTGACATATAATCCGAAAAATATAATATATAATATAAGTAAGTATAATTTGCCAGACATGTTTTCGTCTGTCTACGTTTGAAAAATGTCGCCATATACCAACCATTTGGATGTCGGCTTGGATTTTTGTGATAATCGTTTCTGTTGATTATGGAGACGGGCGCTGGCTACTGAACGTTGGATCCGAGGTTTGTGGAGCTTATAGATTTTTAGATATCTCTTTCTGTCCCTTCGTCGGTCTATAAACATTTGTAGGGATCCGAACAATTAAAAAAGTATGTCATTGCCAACTCCAGTTCAGACCTGTGAAATGTGACTAAGTTTCAGGTATGCCATGGCAAACAAGCAACACCTTTATGCCATATCCTGTTCTAGTTTCAATCTAGGTAAACCAAGATGGTAAATCAGGAGAATATTCCGTGATATTATATCTGAGTTCACTGAGGTTGGTTCTAGTTTATGGATTTGGCCCAATCTGTATATCGTAAACACGGAGGAGAAAATAACTGTAGATTTTGCGGTCAAATGGCCAATGGTCGCAGAAATCTCAAGCAAGGCAATGTCCAAACAGGGTAAAATAATTTATGAATCTTCAATGTGCGGGGGTATACTGAACCCAATTTTGGACAATGAGTCGCTGTAAGACTCGCGAAATATAATTGACAAATGGCCTGCTGCAAGTTGTATTGTCATCCTTTTGTCCAGGATATACTTTTCAGTGGGAGGTCTAACACCAACGCTCATCTAACACCACGCTCAATTTTATCTTTTGTTGACATACATTGGGCAAATACTTTCAGGACTGCACGATATTGAATTTGCTAAACACCTGTTTTATGTGCTCATTTGCCTATCAACACTTGTACTTCGATCCGTCTTTCCAGTCCAGTATATGTGAACTCATTGCACTGGTATCGAGCACTCAAACAACATCTATCATGTCTATCTCGTGCCGTTGTATTCTGTCTAGACCTTTATCTCATTTTTACATCGCTATTACATCATCGCCCTGACATATTTGTATCTAATACCGCTCAAGCCGGTGCTACGAGCGGTGTGGTCGTGTTGTTCAAGATACCCACATGAACAGCTACAATAAGAGCGTGTCTGGGATACAAATCTTCACAGGATCTTGTGATATTTTTAGAAATATGCAGTCAGTATATCTGTCTGTGGAGTCATATTACGTCTTGTCAGAAATCCGGCATCATTTTTGGTGAACACCTGAGCACATATACAAATCCCGTTGCAAACAGGTGATCCATGAAAAAGAAAACCTCATGTGACACAATAGAGGCATTGTGTAAAATTATACCTTAATTATATGCTAGATTGGAATTTGGCTCTATATACTTTCGTGTAAATGATGCCTTCCTATTATGATCGTGAAAATGCATTATTGACGATGACTGAATATCGAATCGGACTTTTGTATATACACAAACAACGCGAACTAGTCAATTATTCTAGTCCTGCACGTCCAAACAAGTCATGTTTTATTGCTGGTTCTAAAATATGAAATGAAAGAATGCCGGGTGACTAATACGGAAATACCATAGCACGCCCATGTCTGATACACGACATGCTGCCCACGCGAGCGAGGATGGGAAAGATAATATAGTCAGCGAACAGGTGCACATGATCAAATAGACGACACAGTTACATGTTGTTCTGCAACTGGGATAAAAAATGACAAAATACTGTATATATATATATCCGAGGTTGTTATCATTGTGTTACTTCAACATTGTCAAAGGCATTTTGTAAAATGTGCCGATAAGATTTAGGTTTATCAGTGAATGTGTATATATGAATTGATTGTTTCATGCCATATATTGGAGCGATATGCAAGAGGTGGGAAAAATTGACGACGTCTGGCGACTAAAAAGCAACCATATGACTCTACAGGAAAGCTTCGCTCGGCACCTCACATTCAGACCCGAGAATACGCTGGATTCTCGTGCTGCGCTTTTATTGCAGCTGTTATTCATGTGGACACTATGAAGTATCCAAACGGCCTCTAGCACCGGCTATGGGGTAAGCCAGAATACCCGGAAAAAACTAACCTGTAATGTCCAACGTCGTGAGGCTTACATTTCCCACCAAAACAATAAACCTACGTATATTTGTCGAATGACGTGTACAGAGTGTCGGCATGGGGCACTAAAAGTCCACCAGCAGAATCCTACCATATACAGATAATAAATTGGAGCGATATGCAAGGGGTGGGAAAAATTTACGATGTCTGGCGACTAAAAAGCAACCATATGACTCTACAGGAAAGCTTCGCTCGGCACCTCACAATCAGACTCGAGAATACGCTGGATTCTCGGGCGTAGCGTAAGTATCTCAGCTGCGCTTTTATTGCAGGTGTTCATGTGGAGACTATGAAGTATCCGAACGGCCCCTAGGACCGGCTTAAGCGGAATTAGATAGGCTAGCTCGGGAGCTGTGATGACGGTCAGCTCATCTGGTGTTACTGGATGAGCATCGTGGACGTCTGATGGAGTAGACGCCAGTATATACCTATTCTTGAAATCAAGTCTATATACTATCATGAAGGTGAAATTATCACAATTACCATCCTACCTTTTGCAATTATCTATTTTAATCGCACATAATCTCTCTGTTTAAATTCAATGGGCCTTACTCTAGTGACCTACAAATGTAGATGAGTCACGAATCTCTCTCTTATATGTTGGTATGCTGACCCATTCTTGAGCTACAAATATCGAGGTTTGGAGCGCAACTTTCGAAATTATGCATATCCCTAAAGCGGTTATAGAGACTTTAGCTTGAAATTAGACACACAAATGACCATATTTCCCCCTGGAAACATTTTCGAAAAAAGTCGACCCATACCTACGATAAATTTGGCAGCACAATATAACTTATCTGTACGATTTTCAGTGAAGAAAAATTGCCTACTTTGGGGTACAACCCGGTGTTGCCATAATTAATATACCTACATGTATGTTGATACTGTCCAAGACAAACCAAAAGTTATACAGACGCGCTCCAGTTTCATTTGCAACATTGTAAAACTGCGTTCATGATTTGGGCGTCTTCATGAACCTGCTCACTGGACAGATACACAGGCTTAAGCTGGCGTATTCTATCCCAGCACACAATCGGTCTATAATGTATGGGGGTAAGCGATTCTGTCCCCTTCTATAGCCCAGGACAGCCTCTTTGCTCGTGATGACGCCACGAGTCCGTTATTATGATTCATCGTTTGGTTTCGAAATACATCTATTTCAGTGTAATAGCTGTAAATTTAATTCGTGATATCCTTAACAAAGACAACAGACTGGCCTGCGATCGTAGAATGTTGGGAACTACTGCGCGAACACGGGAGCTTCATGAGAGGGATCGGGTCATAGGTAAACAAACGCATTTGCTCATCAAGGTCAGCGGCAATGAAACGTGCAGTGATTGTATAACCCACTGTGGGCAGTTTGCGTCTTCAGACGTAAACCTAAATACACCTATATATACAGTTTTTTTCATGGAAACGATAGCGGTAGTGGTCGATGTTGTATTTCACAGTTTTTATATAATCAATGTTTGTTCTCCAGCAAGATGGCTTGATGTCCATACTGACTTAGCGATCGATTTTTTTACCATAGTTTCTAGATAGGCCTAATCGATGTTTGTACTTCGGCAAGTTGGCTTGACGTTCGTACGAACTTGACACGCGTACTCTGGTTTTATATTTCGGACAAGAGACATAATCTCTCCGATCATATTTACATACAGTTTGCGAAATAGTTTGCGTTTATAAAAATGGCAAAAATAGTTTTCTTGCAATTTCGATCGCCACTTTGTATTCTAGAGATCATTCATGTTATTTAGCCCATGTCAACTGAAGGAGCTTTTTTCTCTAGATCACGCAGACGTTCTATATATTACCCTCGAGATGCAGCTGTTTCGCCGTGTGCATTTTTTTCCCGCAAACAATTTAGGATTAAAGAATTATAGCTAATAATAAATTTACGTTATCAAAAACCTGTTTTCATGAGCCTTGACATGTAGTTCAAGAAGTAGAATCAGTGACGCACTTACATACAGCCTCAGGCGAAGATGAAATGATAGCTAAAAGTATTTCAAGTGGGTTTTATTATTTTCACTCTCCTCGAGCGCGAAGAAGAGAAATTAATACTTCTTTCTGTTCTGTTGAGTTACAATCGCATAGACAATGTGAAATTAAGTATTTGGGATAAACTGGCATACCGTAAATAAACAGAGTGTGTGGGGTGTAATAATGCCCACGAGATAATTAAGGCTAGATTCCCAAGAGTTTCTCTCCACTGAGAATTTCCATGTTTATAGTCACTAATAGTCACTAGTTCTTTTCCTATATTCCCGACAATTATGTCGTTCAATATTTTATCAAGTCTCCAAGAGAATATATACGTATCCCTCAACTTAACCCTTCAATGTCTAAGGACACACCAAGTGTTTAGGAGAATGCACTCAAAATTCCAGGGACCCAGAATGCATCGACCCAACATCCAGTGTTCAATAAACCATCAAAAACTGAAGATCATCATCTGTTCATCTATCCGTTCCTACAGTTCCTATCAGAACTAATCCACTAATTGTTTCATCCCTCCAGTTACAAAAGCACATCCACTAACAACGAGTGATCCAATACAGAAAACCACAGCACGAATAATGTCATTTCCTCTCAGTTGCAAGTGCCAAGTGTACATCAAGTTTATATTACCATTCGTCTATGTATCAAGAAAATTACTTTTCGAAGACCCGAATCATGAACAACAAGTGATCATCCACTAATCTAGTTCAAAATCCTATCCCGCGTCCTGGAGAATGTGTCTACCATTAATGAATGTAGGGGAAAACATCGATAGATTGGCCAAGTGCTCAAGAGCCTCTGCAATGTACCAGATTTTTCTCTATCTATAAACCGTACGATGCATACCGTATTCATATTCTTCGTGTCATAGCTATAGTATAATATACACCGGTAATATATAATGTATTATACCAGCCAAGACACAAAGCCTATCATCCTGTGTTTGGAGGGTACTATCTATCAGTCACTAGATTACAGGATGCCAGTATTCATTCGATTCGAAAAATACAAGAAACATGTGAGGATTGTGTGAGGCAAACTATGTGAGGACCAGGTGGAGTATGTGTAGGAAAGAATATGTGGGGATTGTTTGAGGCAATCTCTGTGGGTATCAGGTGGAGTATGTGTAGGACAGTATGTGGGGATTGTGTGAGGCAAACTATGTGAGGACCAGGTGGAGTATGTGCAGGAAAGAATATGTGGGGATTGTTTGAGGCAATCTCTGTGGGTATCAGGTGGGGTATGTGTAGGACAGTATGTGGGGATTGTGAAGGGCAAGCTATGTGAGGATCAGGTGGGGGTGTGTGTAGGACAGAGTATGTGGGGATTGTGTGGGGCAAGCTATGTGGGTATCAGGTGGAGTATGTGTAGGACAGTATGTGGGGATTGTGAAGGGCAAGCTATGTGAGGATCAGGTGGGGGTGTGTGTAGGACAGAGTATGTGGGGATTGTGTGGGGCAAGCTATGCGGGTATCAGGTGGAGTATGTGTAGGGCAGTATGTGGGGATTGTGTGGGGCAAGCCATGTGGGTATCAGATGGAGTATGTGTAGGACAGTATGTGGGGATTGTGAAGGGCAAGCTATGTGAGGATCAGGTGGGGGTGTGTGTAGGACAGAGTATGTGGGGGTTGTGTGGGGCAAGCTATGTGGGTATCAGGTGGAGTATGTGTAGGACAGTATGTGAGGATTGTGTAGGGCAAGCTATGTGAGGATCAGGTGGGGGTGTGTGTAGGACAGAGTATGTGGGGATTGTGTGGGGCAAGCCATGTGGGTATCAGGTGGAGTATGTGTAGGACAGTATGTGAGGATTGTGTAGGGCAAGCTATGTGAGGATCAGGTGGGGGTGTGTGTAGGACAGAGTATGTGGGGATTGTGTGGGGCAAGCTATGTGGGTATCAGGTGGAGTATGTGTAGGACAGTATGTGAGGATTATGTGAGGATCAGGTGGGGGTGTGTGTAGGACAGAGTATGTGGGGATTGTGTGGGGCAAGCCATGTGGGTATCAGGTGGGGAGGTGGAATGTGTGCATGACAGTATGTGAGGATTGTGTGGGGCAAGCTATGTGGGGATAAGGTGGAATGTGTGTATGACAGTATGTGAGGATTGCGTGGGGCAAGTTATGTGGGTATCAGGTGAGGTGTGTGTAGGACAGTATGCGAGGATTGTGTGGGGCATGCTATGTGGGTATCAGGTGGAGTATGTGTAGGACAGAGTATGTGGGGATTGTGTGGGGCAAGCCATGTGGGTATCAGGTGGAGTATGTGTAGGACAGTATGTGAGGATTGTATAGGGCAAGCTATGAGGGGATAAGGTGGAATGTGTGCATGAGAGTATGTGGGGACTGTGTAGGGCAAGCTATATGGGTATCAGGTGGGGTATGTGTGGGACAGTATATGAGGATTGTATAGGGCAAGCTATGTGGGGATAAGGTGGAATGTGTGCATGACAGTATGTGAGGATTGTGTGGGGCAAGCTATGTGGGGATAAGGTGGAATGTGTGTATGACAGTATGTGAGGATTGCGTGGGGCAAGTTATGTGGGTATCAGGTGAGGTGTGTGTAGGACAGTATGCGAGGATTGTGTGGGGCATGCTATGTGGGTATCAGGTGGAGTATGTGTAGGACAGAGTATGTGGGGATTGTGTGGGGCAAGCCATGTGGGTATCAGGTGGAGTATGTGTAGGACAGTATGTGAGGATTGTATAGGGCAAGCCATGTGGGGATAAGGTGGAATATGTGTAGGACAGTATGTGAGGATTGTGTGGGGCAAGCTATGTGGGGATCAGGTGGGGGTGTGTGTAGGACAGAGTATGTGGGGATTGTGTGGGGCAAGTCATGTGGGTATCAGGTGGAGTATGTGAGGATTATATAGGGCAAGCCATGTGGGGATAAGGTGGAATGTGTGCATGACAGTATGTGAGGATTGTGTAGGGCTAGCTATGTGAGAATCAGGTGGGGGGGTGTGTAGGACAGAGTATGTGGGGATTGTGTAGGGCAAGCTATGTGGGTATCAGGTGGGGTATGTGTAGGACAGTATGTGAGGATTGTATAGGGCAAGCTATGTGGGGATAAGGTGGAATGTGTGTATGACAGTATGTGAGGATTGTGTGGGACAAGCTATGTGGGGATCAGGTGGGATATGTGTAGGACAGTATATGAGGATTATGTAGGGCAAGCTATGTGGGGGTCAGGTGGAATGTGTGTATGACAGTTTGTGAGAATTGTGTGGGGCACGCTATGTGAGGATAAGGTGGAATGTGTGTATGACAGTATGTGAGGATTGTGTGAGGCAAACTATGTGCGGACCAGGTGGAGTATGTGCAGGACAGAGTATGTGGGCATTGTGTGAGGCAATCTCTGTGAGAATCAGGTGAGGTGTGTGTAGGACAGTAAGTGAGGATTGTGTGGGCAGGCTATGGGGGTATCAGGTGGGATATATATAGGGCAAGCTATGTGGGGACCAGGTGGGGTATGTGTAGGACAGTATGTGAGGATTGTGAAGGGCAAGCTATGTGGGGATCAGGTGGAATGTGTGTATGACACTATATGAAGATTGTGTGGGGCATGCTATGTGGGGATCAGGTGGGGGGTTGTAGGCCAGACCATGTGGAGATTGTGTGGGGCAAGCTATGTGAGGATCAGGCGGGGTATGTGTACAAAAACACGACATGGTTGCCGGATGCTTTGAAATTATGACTGCTTTTGGAGTCAATTCATACATCTGTTTTCGATTACTATTGACGAACAAGGTGTATATCTAGAACTGCGCTAAGTGTGTATTGACGAAGGTCAATGCGGTTCGATACAGTATTCTGTAGAAAGAGGATCGAACGCCTCTTTTAGTTATAAGGAAGTGGTGACAGCGTTTCATATAGATTTTAAGATATTATCCAGCAGCTACTTTAGAAGATCGTTTTAGTCAGGTGAACGAAGACTCTATCTTAGGTTATTTGAGAGAAATCGGTTTGTTGTTTAAGTTTTAATGTGTGTATGTTTTAATGTGTTGGATTACTAAGTTATTAACTTGACTACTTAGAATTTTGTTAGATCATCGCTATATAGCTGGAATATTGCTGAACGCGACGTTAAACCTTAATTCTCTTTCTCTTATATTTTGAGCCAGCTTATAGAATTAAATAGCTAGCGTGGCGGAGAATTATGAATGCACGGCGTATCGTAGGCATACCATAGTTGAATGGGATCGCTTGCAGTGGAGCGTTAATTTTGCCCTACATGCATGTTTTGTGTCCGTGAACTTAAATTAGGCCTACGTGTATGGTAGGCCGTGGTGGACAAATATCTCTATTATGTATGCGTATATATTCGAATATATATGCATATTAAATCCAATATATGTCCATATATATTCACAGCCAATCACAGAGCAGTTTTATATATGCGTATTAAATGTTTTTGTATGCAGATCAAATAATTTTATATCCATATTAATTCAGATTTCATCCCTATATATAAAGAAATTAGCTACGCACTAACTTCGAATTTATCTCCATATTAATTCACATTTATGTCGGACAATAATCATTTATGTCGTACATAGATCAACCAATAGAATCACAGGAATTATGTGCGACATAAATCGCTTTCCTTCCCACACGTTGAATCCGACTTTTGACCTAACTTGTGTGACCTTTCTTTGTTGACATTCGGGACAAGATTTTATATTTCCGATAGCTTGGTAGCCGCTTGCCTTTTTTATAGCTGGAAAGGGTCACGATAATTTACCCTGTGCAAAGATTGTAGCCATATAGCCACCCCTTTTACATCGCATTGCCAATGCACGTTTTAACTGTGCTTATCTTCTGGGTCGTATTTTTTCTATGTTCCTCCGAGGAAACCTCGTAAGAAATAGCAATTTTACATACAAAATTGTTGAATTAATAGAAAATACTCATTCGTAGAATATAACGATGTCTTTACCCATCTTCATAAACAGGTCGATTCACACACATCGAAGTGCGGACCTTGATCTTTTCACGTCCAAAGCAGCGTTTTAATTACGATGTATCAGCAATTTAGAATACAAACAACTAATTGTATACCCTGGAACATTCGTTTACGCCCTCACTAACAGTTTTCCGATTATATATATGATGTCTGTTAACGATTTAAACAAAGTTCCTAACTTTTAAGCTTGCACTTGTTAAGCTATGCTCAATACGAATATTACATATTTTGTTCTTAAATGCCCAACTCTCAAACTGTATATATCTTTTGATAACATGTAATTGTATTCAGGTACGTTGAGATTAAATCGAAATTAGTATGTAGAAAAATTCTTTATATATAGGGATGAAATCTGAATTAATATGTATATAAAATGATTTGATCTGCATACAAAAACATTTAATACGCATATATAAAACTGCTCTGTGATTGGCTGTGAATATATATGGACATATATTGGATTCAATATGCATATATATTCGAATATATACGCATACATAATAGAGATATTTGTCCATCACGGCCTACCATATACGTGCCTCAGATTCGAGGAAAGAACGTTTGTTTACTAGTATCCTGTTCAATATACAACTGTATGCAGACTCGGTGACCTCCCAACCATAAAGTAGGCCTACATTTTTGGAATAGGCCATAAAATCAAGTACCGTAGCGGTAATCTAAGCGTCGCGGGTAGTTCCTTTTGATACGTTTGCCGGCTTTTTGTGTTTTGGTATATGTTATGATATTTTTTCTTAACACGAACTTGCATTTTTGTAAATACCCTCTATTTTGGGCCGTTTTTATACGCCCGCCAAAAGGCGGATGTATTATGTGATGGCGGTTTCCGTCCATCTGTCCGGTTCTCGTGTCCGGTCTATATCTGGGACAGTTTTCTATCTAAAGTTCCAATTTTTGGTGAGTGGATACCCTACGGGGAGACGATGTGTCGCGTACCAAAATGAAGGTCGAGGTCAGAGGTCAAAGGTCACTGGCCTGAAAAACAGGAAACCACTGCAGTGTTCGTGTCTGGTCTATATCTGTGAACGTTTTCTATCCACAGTTGCAATTTTTTGTGAGTGGTTACGCTAGGTGGAGACGATGTGTCGCGTACCAAAAGTTGAGGTCGAGGTCAGAGGTCAAATAGCAGTGTGACTGAAAAATCAGAAAATCATTAATAATTTCTAATTTTTTGTGAGTGGATTCAATGGCGGGAAATGAAGTGTCGCATACCAAAAAATAGATCAAGGTCAAAGGTCACTGTGCGCCCAAAATCAGGAAATTATTAAAAATAACATTTTTTGTGTGTCAGTAGATACATTTGGGGGACACGATGTGTCACCTACCAAAATGTAGGTCAAGGTCAAAGGTCAAGGTCACTGTGACTCGTGAAATTGTTAAAAATCATGATTTTTTTAGTCCATTGAGAAATTACGGACAGCCGTTTTGTCATGTACCAACATTTAGATCCAGGTCGAATAGTCAAGGTCAGCGTGACCCCAGAATCAAGGTCAAAGGTCAGTGTGACCTAAAAATCCGGAAATCATTAAAAAATACTAATTTTTGTGAGTGGATTCAATAGGGGGGAATGAAGTGTCGCATACAAAAAATTAGGTCAAGGTCAAAGGTCACTGTGGCCCCAACATCAGGAAATTATTAAAAATAACATTTTTTGTGTCAGTAGAAACATTAGGGGGACATGATGTGTCACGTACCAAAATGTAGGTCAAGGCCGAACATCAAGGTCACTGTAACCCTCAAAATCATGAAATTAATAAAAATCTGATTTTGTTTAGTCCATTGATACAGTGAGGGAAGACGATGTGTCGTGTACCAAAATTTAGGTCAGGTCAAAGGTCAAGGTCACTGTGACCCCAAAACCAGGAAATCATCAAAAATAACTTTTTTCTACCAGTAGATACATTAGAGGGACATGATGTGTTACATACCAAAATGTGGGTCAAAGGTCAAGCTCACTGTGACCCCAAAGTCAAGAAATCATTAAAAGTCACATTTTCATATGCCTGTCGAAGACGAGGTCGTGTATGTGATATCTCTAGTTTCAAGGTATGATTGGTACCAAACTTTGAGTGTACCTTAATCGCATGGCAAAGAGGAGCCATACATTTTGAGATCAATTTGTCAAAGGTCAAGGTCGCAGTCCCCAAACTGAATCAAGTTTATCTGACTATATGTGTTAGGTTGAAATATTCAGAGTTCTCTCCCCTGCATGTATATGGCATTTGTCCCGTGGAGTTGTCTCCCATGTTTGAAACAGCTACATTTAGTTAAACTGTTGTGACATAAAAGCCATACATTTACTAATTCAATGGGGAGAGGTGTCCTTCATGAACTTCATACCTGTTTATTAACTCAAGAACAAAGGTTTACTTCATTACTTTCTTCTTCCTTCATGAAAAATTCTCTCGGCTGAAAAGAATCCATTTGCAGGAAAACTACTATTTTCTTGTGTTTGGCTATTGTCGATTTCAGTGTGGGATATGTGAGCTCTCGGCTCTTGCTTCAAGGTCAACTAGTTACCAAGAGTTAAACCTATTTCAGTTTATCATTCAATATAAGATGTGATATATGTTACATTCTCAGAAGCACAAAATTGTAGACCTTTCTCTGGATTGTTAGCTACCAATTTGAATCAAGGCTATTAAACAACCTTGAAATTTGGACCAATGTAATTCCAGATATACGGGCGTATATTGAAGCCCCTTGGGCTCTTGTTTTCTATCTGGCGGTCACATAGTTCATTATTTTCAAACAGATGACTCGATAGGGCTATTACATCATCGCTCTGAAATATCTGTATCTAATACCCCTCAAGCCGGTGCTAGGGGCCGTGTGATAATGTCATTCAAGATGTCCACATGAACACCTACAATAAAAGCGTGACTGGGATACAAATCATCACAGGGATCACTTTTGGTTCTTGTGATGTTTTTAGAAATATGCAGTCAGTATATTTGTCTGTGGAGTCATATGACTTCTTGTCAGTTCGTCGGTATCGTTTTCGATCACCCTTTCAATTTTGCGTTTAATTCTGTGATTCCGTATGCTCTGTCAATATCATCCTCGTGATCCAGTGTATCGAAGAAATTCTTCGGTCCTCTGTGAGAATTTATCTTGTGTAAATGTGTCTATACATAGGCCTACTAATTGGAGATATATCACATGCACAATACAGCTCTGAGTCTGTCAAATGTATAGTGTTTCCCTTTCCTGTGTCTTCATTGCTCCCTTTAGCGTTTAATTGCGCCAGCGTACAGCTACCCTTAAGCAGAGTATTCCCCACTGTGGATACAATCTGCGGAACCTACTAACGGATACAGTGCAACGCATTCATTTTTATCTACATTTTGCTTACTCTTTGTGATACGTAACATGCATGACATATATGACATTATCGAAAATCCACGGGCGTGTTTTCCGCCCGTCAAAGCAAAGTTGACAAGAACGTTTCCACGAAACAGGGGCGAAACGATGTTGGTTAAATTCTCTTGTATGATCTGTTTATGTTCTCTTTGAAATTATATTTTATTTCATCACACAGGTATATCTTTTATCTTGAGACAACTTGTGAACTGTTCGAAGTGTAGTCAGGAGTTAATTGTCAGGGGCAATGTGGTCGACGTCATCTATGACGTGGGATTCTGTGTAAACAAAATGACAGTTATCATCGGAGAAGAATTCGAGATAAACCGCCTCAACGTTAAGCACAAGGTAAATCATAATTCAGTCAATGGGCCTGAAGCCTGATGACGTCATATCCCAATTCTATCCCGTGATGCAATATACGTCCATGACAAATGGCAGGTAGGGATCATAATGATGTTATTTAATCACTCTGCCACGTCCCTCATGTAACACGTCATCAATTCAATTTAGGTCCCTGATGTGGTACAGTCAGAAGAGCAAGCTTTGATTTGGTGTGTCGGGTTACATAGTACATAAGCGATGTTAGATTTCCGGATAATTGATCACCTGCCTTGTAGATGGATAGATGCACAAATCATCACGCGATTGAAAGAGGGCTACAACGTCATCAGGGTTTAGTTGTATTCGGCGAATTTATACTCAAATGATCTTTGTTGTAACTGACAGATTGACTGGAAGAATGAATTATATTTCCATTATTTCTAGAAAAAAAAAATATATATATTGGATTATGTCGAAATGATATAGTCTCCCCCCAAAATGCATTGCCTACATTGAAGAAAAGAAGTAGCATTTGAACGCAAGCTATTAATCTCACAATATTGTCATATTTTGTACACGTCGAACATATATGCTATATTGTTGTTAGGATGAGCGTCAACATGCAAATGTGTTAGCGAATGTAGTAGTAACTGCCTTTTGAGGTTTTTGACCAATTTTTGGGGCTTTGATTAGTAGTTTCGAACAGGTGACTCTTTCACAATTTGGTTTTCGAAAAGAATCAATTTTGTTTAATTTACTCGACTAATTGCGCATTGGTTAACAAGAGCGTTATGGAATTCAATTAACGCTCGCTCACACCTTCCGACTACAGAAACCATTGTAGCTTAAGAGAGATTTTGTGTCTAGATATGATCCTTCACAAAATATCGTAACAATCGAATTTTTACCTAAAAGAATCGTTCATGGTCAGTCACCTTCAATAAAATGATCCATCACCAGTTACATATATGTGCGTCCGTCCGTACGTTCGTACGTCCATCCGTCCGTTACCGCATTTCAGATAAAACCGCTTGAGACACAACCACCAAAATTTGAATACTTATTTATCTAGTGCTAAGTCAGACGCCTATCGAAAGTGGCTCCCCTTGGCCCATATTTTACAGAGTTATGCCCCTTTACATATTTCTATTAATTTCTATTTCTGTCCTATATGCTTGAATGTAACCAACTACATCTGCAGAACTGTGTTCGATACAGCTGCTATATTTTGGATACCTATTTATTGTTGTATTCTAGAAGCCAATAAAAAATACTCACCTCGGCCCTTATTTTAAAGAGTTATGCCTCCTTTCGTTACTTGAATGTAACCAGTTATGTATAATTAAATGCGTTTGGTTCAGCTACCAAATCTTGAGAAAACTTTTTTATGCATTTATAGTCTAGATGCCTACAAGGAAATTAGTTGTCTCGGCTCATATTTTATGGAGTTATGCCCCTTTCGGACGTAATAATCTCCGATTTTGTGATCTGTAGTTGAATGTACAAGTTATATCTGCAGATCCGTGTTCGGTACAGCTGCTAAATTTTGGAAACTTATTTTCGTAGTCGTATGCTTGGAGCGTACAAAAAAATCATCGTCTCGGTCCTTATTTTATGGAGTTATGCTCCTTTTCGGGTTTACTAATCTTGTATATGCTTGAATGTAACCAGTTATATCTGAAGAACTGTGCTCGATACAGCTACCAAATTTTGGAAACTTATTTATCTACTTGTAATCTACAAGCCTGTAAAAAATTACTCGTCTTGATCCTTATTTTACAGAGTTATGACCCTTTTTGTGTATTAATCTGGATATGATTTTGCGATATATATAGTCTTGAATGTATCTGCTATATCTGCAGAATTTATGACAATTCTGGATGATTAGTATAGCCAAAATATGTTACACATTCTCAGCATATTTCTCAATTGCTTGAAGGAAGCCGATTGGTTTTGTGAGTCTCATCCTCATGCTGTGGATCTGGATTTAATCAAATAAAATTCGAAGCTCATCTACATGCCAAATTTGTTCCAGACCCAACATTTTTTTGTAGTACAATATCTCAGCAACTAGTAGGAATATCTTCATGAAATAAATGTTTACATTTTCAGGAAAATATGTGGCAGTAATATATCTCTTAATCTCTTAGAAATTTTACTTTTCCATTGGGATTCCCCTCTAAAATTAGTTAATTGCAACAGTTACCGCGAACGTTATTGACACTTGACATGGGGATTTTACAATGCTGTTTCCCGGAGATATTATGTTTGCAGTGTAGGAAATTGTTGAACCCCTGCAGGCTGTCTTTGTAACTGAGAAGAAAATCTACTATATTTTATTGTGAAAGAAAAAACACAATGGGAAATAAAATAAATTGGCTGGTTTTCGTTTGAGTATTTCCCTCGTACCGTAGAATGTTTATTTATTGTATTATCTAAGATAATTATTTCTTTGTACTTGACCAATTGAAGTGTTTTGCGACGTTTGATGGCTCTAAGCTGGTGGTGAGACAGACACCGGTCAACTCGGATGTGAAAGAACAGATCATTCACCGTGAAATCATCGACGAGCAGCTAGTGATGGTAAGTGAACACGATAACATCACGACATACCGGTCTGTTATTGCATCATTTCATCTGAAGGAACGAATCTGCTCTCAAAAATTCATTTTGTTACATTCTGCTGAGTGAGTCATATGATACAAATCCTGTTAGATAGAACAGAATAATTCTGTAACATTTAAAATAATTTCTTACAGATTTAATATGATATCATTACACAGCACAGAATATCTGTTAATTCAACAGAATGGGTTTTCTGGTGTGATAAGTTAAGGTACATTGTGGTAGGATGCCATTTTATTGTCCATCCTAGGTTACCTCTTTGTACAATCAAGGCTAAACCATTCCCCAGCTTTGGTTGTTGAGAAAATACCCGACGGCAAGTCACTTTTACTACTCACCACAAATACCACACATGCACAGACCCTGGTGATATTTGTGGCGAGCAAACAATTGTAGATGGGTCCGTGGACCAACCTGAATTCGGTCTCTTAATTGTGAAGCTAAAAAAGAAGGGTCATTTCTCAGTGAATAAAGTAAGATGTTACAGATTCGAGTTATTGTATTGTAACGACGCCGACAAATAGAAGCGGTCGGGTATTTTCACCTTTATTAAGTTTTCGAACGCATTGCTCGGGTGTACATGCACCAGTCATGTTCACATCGCTTCAGCATTGGATCGCAGACATCATGTTCTTTGGTTGGTCCCGAGTGCGCATGCGTAGCGAGGATCGAAACGTACAAAATGATGTGAGTGACCGTCCCCTTAAGCGGTTAGATTTTCTCCGAAGTGTAGAGAATGTAACAAGTTTGGACAAGATGACTGAAAATTTATTTTGTATAGAGAATCAACTAACACAATTAAGGAAGACCGAGCCGGAATTACCGTATCTTTGCAATTCAATTAACCGAATCATGTAATTACAAACAAAATAATTCGTCTTTATTCTATTACGTTCGTGCTCTGAATTGATTGTGTTTTTCCTTATTTCAGACAGTGTTTGTGGGTAATGTGGTATGTAAGAGAATATTCAGGCGCAAACAAGAAGGCGATGTCCTGCCTGTGTCAAGTAATTCAGAGAACTGTCAGGAATTATTGAACTTTTTACAAAATCCCGATGATGAAGTATGACCTCTGGCAGTGAATAATAGATGAATGGTATTTATTTTCGAGGTCAGTAAATTGTGCGCACAAGTCAAGGTAGATTTATGTACAAACTGTTGTATAAGGTGACAAAGTGAAGGGGACTAGCAGGTGTACCGGTGTGTACTATAGGTATTGTACGACATAGCCGACCGTTTGTTTTGGCTTGAGGAATAAACCAAATATCCTCGGATTCATATTACAGATATGAAGCATGCAGGAATGAGAAATAAGAAAACATTAAAATCCATATATGATTCACTTGTGTTCGTTTTCGAAGAAAATTGAAGAAAAAAACTCAATGTCTGCCCGCGTTAGGTTTCCACTTAGTGTTGGGTGGTTGCAAATACGGTCGGATGTAATTATATCCTCAGTTTTATTGTAATACCGTCATGTCTTGTGATGTTTATCAGTATCTGCCTTGGCTTTACAGTGTATTAACGGTTCCATTAACTAGAGCGATATCCTAGTCCGACATGCAGCCTTTACAAGATATTTTATAATTCTGATATTTATTGGATGTAGCGTTTGCCCGACTAATCGGCGATATCTCTGTAGCTATCGGACCTAAAATTCACATTTTAAGTTGAATCTCGGGCTTGAAATCTGTTCTTAAAATCCCGTGGGTAGTTTATTCGAGCTTTTCACAACAAGACGGCGTTCTTCAGTCAAAAGAATAATTTTCCGCCATGTCTAAAATTTTCAGTCAATGAAAACTCACTTCCACTACATTTTCCAAGTTCGGGGACACAGGTGTTCAGTTTGTAAACAAGTGCACGCGTTTCTAGATAAGAGCAACCCGACATATATTGGAGTAATTCAAGGTAATCCATATTACATATGAGTGGAAGACTAAGGCTATTTTATGAACCCAGAATGAGATAAGGATAATATCGGGAATCTGTTCCGAACATGCTCAACAACTTAAGTGATTCTATCTGAATTGTGTCTCCGAACGTGAAAAAAGTAGCGGAAGTGATTTTTCATTGGCTCAAATATTTAGACAATTAGCTATTCACGGAATGTTTTGAACGGATTCCAAGCCCGAGATTGAACTTCATTTCATGGATTTCATTATTTTGGCTGAAGAAAATGGTGCCGGACTTTTAAGTCCGGCAGCTACATAGATATTGCCGGTTAGGCGGGCAGACCCTGCATTCAATAAATATCAGAATTATAGAATATGTTGCAGGGCTGTATTTCGAACATCGAGTATAAAATGTGATTCAATCACCTTTCCTTCCATATATGTAATGTAATATATTTTGAAAGTGATATATAGTATATTTGTTTTATGGCACAATTGTAAATATCATCAGCCGGGAGATTGTGCGCGTGTGCAAGGTGTGTGCACATGTGCAGGGTATGTTCGTGTTTTCGTGGAAGTAAGTTGTGCACACGGTGCAGGTTATATTTGTGCACAAGTTCAGTGTATATTCCTAAAGTGCTTTGTCAACATGATCTCATACATCAATATCACCAACCTGCCCACAGCGCATGCTCCGTTCTCACAGGCTCAGATCAGCTTTATCCCTGCCATCAATAGCTGAAGTTGTATTTACGACGTGGCTATAGACGTTAAGAGAAACACCCACGCACACGTGGTTCAGTTTAAATCTCACTGAATATCTTCTCAGTTTTGCACATGAGGAAAAAGAGGTCTCTAAATAGTTTGTTCTTATCGCTATGGTTAACCGAGATATAACACAGAATTGAAAAGGGTCGGAACTTTCGACAATTACATAGTTGAATATTTCATGATGTCACTTTCGGTGGTGTGGGCTCGGGCGAGAATCCTGTCCGAAAATCTGACTGATGGATCCGGTAGCCGTATTATTATGCCACAGTGAGTTGCAATACCGCATGCACTTTCTTGTTCCTTTCTACAGACAGACAGTTCGTAGTGTCGATTTTCGGCTATGGTCAAACATATGTGCACATATGAAAATGACATTTTTCATGTCGATCTTGTAATATATCAATGGGACAAATGCCATTCTCGCTCCATTTGAGTATCTCATTAAAACTCGATCTGTGATTTGTTAGGAAACAAACGAACTCTAAATTCGGTCGGATGCGAGATCTTTTTGGCATGTTGCTATCAGTCCGTGCAAATATGCACAGTATAGTAAATTACAAGTTTCATCACGGGCATTCAGACCTCTTATTTAACACATGGCCTTGAAGTATGGAAGTAAAAGTGATTTGAAGCCAATACCAGGTTTTTAATATGGTTCACTTGACAAATTATTAGCTGGGGAAACGACGGAGCTACATTATATTCGTTAGGCACATTGGGGGCCTGTCCGGGATAAATACTACTGAACTAACTGAAGCCCCAGATTTTACCTTCGGTCTGTTTTGGGTGATGGGAGCCTAAAATTAAGACAGGCAGTATCAGCGTATAAGAGAACCTGTCACACTATACAAGAAAGTTTATATACTGTTATGAGTCAAACATTAGCCTTCTCGTATTGCTGCTGTCCGTTGAATGGATTATTGATCCACATTGTATTATACAGACATAAGACAAAACACTTCTGGAATATGTGGTAATGGCTGCTCAGGCGAATGGCAAGAATGAAATGCAACATATGATTGTGGTGGGAAAAGATGCCGCCGGAGAAAAAAAAATGAAAGCTTTTTCTGGTTGTATGACTTTTAGACATTCTACCTCGTCCGCTGTATAAATGTATGCTTTGGTTAATCCACTGGCAATACCTTTAATCCTCGCGTTATACGATCTTGCCTAAATTGTATATGTGTTCAACTGGAGTCCCCTCCCCCCTTCGCCCCTCGCCTCCTTGTTTAGTTCTCTGAATGTACTCCTAAATTATAGTTCTTTCTTATTTTATTCGTTCTCCCATTGTCTTGTTTGTAAGCTCTAAACTGACGATAATATCTGAGAGAAAGTGTACAATCTAGTGTAAAAAATATATATATAAGCTCCATGGTCGGATAGACAAGGACCCTCAGCTAAAACTGCAGACTGATACAATAAGTTAATTTGTGCACTGACGCCTGGTTAAAATCTGATATATTATGACACTGAGTGAAAGATATATGGTTTGTAACATGCTACTTATTTTTAAATAGAGCTGTCTCTGCGGTAGTATCACCTTCATTCGATTTGGAGTTTGTTGTTGAACATATCACGTAAACATAATACAGGCATCGCACCCGAGGGCTATCAAAATTGACCAATGGTAGGCTGAAGAGGTAGAAAAATGAAGCCTCCAAAATGATGCATTGCCATTGGTCAGTTGAGCCTTGTCGAATGACGAATGATCTCTTTCCTTTTGGTGGACATTCTGAGATTTGGTGTGCGATTGTCTCCATACACTGACCAAAGCGTCCATCCCCATATTTACATTTGTTCTGACGATACCTTCTCGAAACTATATGTTCAGTATTCAGTCGAGGGGATTTTATGACTGCGTAGTTAAGAAATACATATTTGTAATATTTACTTATTACTTATTTACTTATAAGTTATTATTTAGAAATAAATACTTTTCGTTCTTCCTTAGAGTTGAAATTCCAATGTAATATTTATAAAATCTCAGAATAATGCAACATTTTACGGCCAACGTAAAGTTTACCTTTGGTCCCCAAATAATTAACCTCTTTGCAGTCACATTGTCAACATTTCTGTAATCTGTGAATATCAGTAGATCATATCTCATAATATTATTCATCATGTACTATAAGGTTGCACCGTTGATTTCAAAATCAATAGGCTTTAGGTCAACATCGACAACATACCGGTGGATCCATGGAGCGTTGACTCAAGATATCGCCTGGACAAGCGTAAGAGTTACAGATGGAAGTACAAGGCAAAACCATTATGCCATTTCGACTAAAAGTCGGCGCCACATGAAAATCTGTCATCTCCATCCTAGTACGTGTATAGTGCCTTACGCGTGTGTGCATGAACGAGAATTATATCACGTTGCACCCCCTATCAACCATGCCTATATCTTGTTTATGGGATTTTGATCATGCCGCTTAAAAATACAATGTACAATATTTAAAATGTAAGTGTATATCTAAAATGCACAAATGTGTTATCAAAAATGTTGATTTGTTGTAATTAACGAAATAAAGTTTAATTTAATTATATTTTTGTCGTGTAGCTGTTCAAACTTGAGTTTTCAACAACAGAATTAATATTGAAAGTTTGTGCGAAGTGACTGATCCACGGTGACTTACATAAATTATGTAATCTTTCAGAGAGAACGAATAACAATTTACCATGCTTGGATATGGCCAGTACTTATGGTCAAACCTTTAAAAATAGAAAATTTACCTACGCCTAACCAGAATAAAGAGGTCAGCTGTCATTTCAGACAAGAGAAGAATTGTGAGTAGGATTCAACGTCGTTTTTATACGCGCGCACAAAAGGCGGACGTATTATGTGATGGCGGTTTCCGTCCGTCTGTCCGTCCCCCGTGTCCGGTTTCTATCTGGAATAGTTTGCTATCTACAGTTTCGATTTTTGGTGAGTGGATACCCTAAGGGGAGACGATGTGTCGCGTACCAAAATGGAGGTCAAGGTCAGAGGTCAAATGTCACGGACCTAAAAACCAGGAAATCACTTAACCTTTCGTGTTCGGTCTATACTTGTGATCGTTTTTTGTCCACAGTTGCAATTTTTTGTGAGTGGATACACTGGGTCGAAACGATGTGTCGCGTACCGAAATTGTCAAAGGTCACTGTGGCCTAAAAATCAGGAATTCATTGATCATTGAGTTTTCAATCTACAGTTTCAATTTTTGGTGAATGGAGGGGGGTGGGGGGGGGGGGGGGCGATGTGTCACATACCAAAAGTATGTCAAGGTGAGGGGTCAACGGTCAGTGTGGTTAAACATATGTGCACATATGAAAATGACATTTTTCATGTCGATCTTGTAATATATCAATGGGACAAATGCCATTCTCGCTCCATTTGAGTATCTCATTAAAACTCGATCTGTGATTTGTTAGGAAACAAGCGAACTCTAAATTCGGTCGGATGCGAGATCTTTTGGGCATGTTACTATCAGTCCGTGCAAATATGCGGAGTATAGTAAATTACAAGTTTCATCACGGGCATTCAGACCTCTTATTTAACACATGGCCTTGAAGTATGGAAGTAAAAGTGATTTGAAGCCAATACCAGGTTTTTAATAGGGTTCACTTGACAAATTATTAGCTGGGGAAACGATGGAGCTACATTATATTCGTTAGGCACATTGGGGGCCTGTCCGGGATAAATACTATACTGAACTAACTGAAGCCCCAGATTTTACCTTCGGTCTGTTTTGGGTGACGGGAGCCTGAAATTAAGACAGGCAGTATCAGCGTATTAGAGAACCTGTCACACTATACAAGAAAGTTTATATACTGTTATGAGTCAAATATTAGCCTTCTCGTATTGCTGCTGTCCGTTGAATGGATTATTGATCCACATTGTATTATACAGACATGAGACAAAACAGTTCTGGAATATGTGGTAATGGCTGCTCAGGCGAATGGCAAGAATGAAATGCAACGTATAATTGTGGTGGGAAAAGATGCCGCCGGTGAAAAAAAAATGAAAGCTTTTTCTGGTTGTATGACTTTTAGACATTCTACCTCGTCCGCTGTATAAATGTATGCTTTGGTTAATCCACTGGCAATACCTTTAATCCTCGCGTTATACGATCTTGCCTAAATTGTATATGTGTTCAACTGGAGTCCCCTCCCCCCTTCGCCCCTCGCCTCCTTGTTTAGTTCTCTGAATGTACTCCTAAATTATAGTTCTTTCTTATTTTATTCGTTCTCCCATTGTCTTGATTGTAAGCTCTGAACTGTCGATAATATCTGAGAGAAAGTGTACAATCTAGTGTAAAAAATATTATATATAAGCTCCATGGTCAGATAGACAAGGACCCTCAGCTAAAACTGCCGACTGATACAATAGGTTAATTTGTGCACTGACGCCTGGTTAAAATCTGATATATTATGACACTGAGTGAAAGATATATGGTTTGTAACATGCTACTTATTTTTAAATAGAGCTGTCTCTGCGGTAGTATCACCTTCATTCGATTTGGAGTTTGTTGTTGAACATATCACGTAAACATAATAAGGCATCGCACCCGAGGGCTATCAAAATTGACCAATGATAGGCTGAAGAGGTAGAAAAATGAAACCTCCAAAATGATGCATTGCCATTGGTCAGTTGAGCCTTGTCGAATGACGAATGATCTCTTTCCTTTTGGTGGACATTCTGAGATTTGGTGTGCGATTGTCTCCATACACTGACCAAAGCGTCCATCCCCATATTTACATTTGTTCTGACGATACCTTCTCGAAACTATATGTTCAGTATTCAGTCGAGGGGATTTTATGACTGCGTAGTTAAGAAATACATATTTGTAATATTTACTTATTACTTATTTACTTATAAGTTATTATTTAGAAATAAATACTTTTCGTTCTTCCTTAGAGTTGAAATTCCAATGTAATATTTATAAAATCTCAGAATAATGCAACATTTTACGGCCAACGTAAAGTTTACCTTTGGTCCCCAAATAATTAACCTCTTTGCAGTCACATTGTCAACATTTCTGTAATCTGTGAATATCAGTAGATCATATCTCATAATATTATTCATCATGTACTATAAGGTTGCACCGTTGATTTCAAAATCAATAGGCTTTAGGTCAACATCGACAACATACCGGTGGATCCATGGAGCGTTGACTCAAGATATCGCCTGGACAAGCGTAAGAGTTACAGATGGAAGTACAAGGCAAAACCATTATGCCATTTCGACTAAAAGTCGGCGCCACATGAAAATCTGTCATCTCCATCCTAGTACGTGTATAGTGCCTTACGCGTGTGTGCATGAACGAGAATTATATCACGTTGCACCCCCTATCAACCATGCCTATATCTTGTTTATGGGATTTTGATCATGCCGCTTAAAAATACAATGTACAATATTTAAAATGTAAGTGTATATCTAAAATGCACAAATGTGTTATCAAAAATGTTGATTTGTTGTAATTAACGAAATAAAGTTTAATTTAATTATATTTTTGTCGTGTAGCTGTTCAAACTTGAGTTTTCAACAACAGAATTAATATTGAAAGTTTGTGCGAAGTGACTGATCCACGGTGACTTACATAAATTATGTAATCTTTCAGAGAGAACGAATAACAATTTACCATGCTTGGATATGGCCAGTACTTATGGTCAAACCTTTAAAAATAGGAAATTTACCTACGCCTAACCAGAATAAAGAGGTCAGCTGTCATTTCAGACAAGAGAAGAATTGTGAGTAGGATTCAACGTCGTTTTTATACGCGCGCACAAAAGGCGGACGTATTATGTGATGGCGGTTTCCGTCCGTCTGTCCGTCCCCCGTGTCCGGTTTCTATCTGGAATAGTTTGCTATCTACAGTTTCGATTTTTGGTGAGTGGATACCCTAAGGGGAGACGATGTGTCGCGTACCAAAATGGAGGTCAAGGTCAGAGGTCAAATGTCACGGACCTAAAAACCAGGAAATCACTTAACCTTTCGTGTTCGGTCTATACTTGTGATTGTTTTTTGTCCACAGTTGCAATTTTTTGTGAGTGGATACACTGGGTCGAAACGATGTCGCGTACCGAAATTGTCAAAGGTCACTGTGGCCTAAAAATCAGGAATTCATTGATCATTGAGTTTTCTATCTACAGTTTCAATTTTTGGTGAATGGAGGGGGGGGGGGGAGCGATGTGTCACATACCCAAAGTATGTCAAGGTGAGCGGTCAACGGTCAGTGTGGCCTAAACACCAGGAAATTATTGAAAATTGCTATTTTTTGTAAGTGGATTCAGTAGGGGGAAAAGATGTGCTGCATACCAAAAATTAGGTGAAGGTCAAAGGTCACTGTGACCCTAAATTCAAAAAATCATTAAAAGTATATTTTTTTATTAGGAATTACAACACATATAAGGGAAGTGGGAAGAGGTGCCGACATACTGACTGCGTCATATGACTTCATGTGTCTCGTACCAAAATGTAGGTCAAGGCCAAAGATCAATGTCACTGTGACCCCAAGTCCTGACATTCTTAAAAATCATGATTTTTTGTCTGTTGATACATTAAGGGGAGACGATGGGTCGTGTACCAAAATTTAGGTCACGATCAAGGTTACCCCAAAATCCAGAAATCATTAAAAGTCACATTTTATATGCCCATCGAAGACAAGGTCGTATAATCCGACGGTGAGTTCTGTCCATCTATCCGTCTATCCATCCATTAACAATTGTTGTCCGTGCGATATCCCAAGTTTCAAGGTATTTTTTGGTACCAAACGTTAGATATACCTTACTCGAAGGGTAAAAAGTACCCTATTCATTTTGAGGTCAACGGTCAAGGTGACAGTCCCCCAAAACTAAATTCAGTTAACTGACTATTATGTTGGACTATTCAGAGTTGTCTCCCATACATGTATATGACATTTGTCCCGCGGAGTTTTCTCCCATGTTTGATACATGTATGAAACAGCTACATTCAGTCAACCTGGTGTGAAATAAAAACCATGCATTTTCTGTTTTTACTGGGAGAGGGGACCTTTCTGAACTTCAATTCTTTGTATTAACTCGAGAACAAAGGCTAATCCCTTTTTTTCACATTTTCCTTCCTTTATGAAAAAATTTCTCACTCGAAGGGAATCTATTTGAAGGAAAATTAATATTTTCTTGTGTTTGACTATTGTCGATTTCATTGTGGGATATGTGAGCTCTCGGATCTTGTTTCAAGGTCACCTAGTTACCAAGAGTTAAGCCCCTTCTCGTTTATCATTCAATATAAGGTGTCATAAATGTTATATTCTCGTAAGCACAAAATATTAGACCTGTCTCTGGATTGCTAGCTACCAGTTCAGATGTACGGGCGTATATTGAAGCCCCTTGGACTCTTGTTAACAATGTTTCAGTCATATCACGACGGTGCCGACATGTGCCAGAATACGAGTGTCCTGTTAACCTAGACACTGATCAGACCAGCCAGTACCAAGGCTGACTTTATATCGGGTCATGTGTTGGGTTTGTTTTATGCCATTGAAAGATAATCTGACGAAGCAAGTGCATTTATATTTGGACTTTGAACAGTTGTTTAATCAAGTACCGGTAGTCAAATTATTGACAACTGCATTTAGTAAAGCCTTTTCATTGCACGAGTGATTATTAGTAGGGCCTCATCTCTTTCGAAGTTTTAAGGTTATTTAGCTGCATGTATATCAACTTAACTAAAATTAACCGCTGTGGTATATATCGTGGGTCAGTATTATAAGCTGAAGGTTAACCTGAGCATGACCAATATGCTCTAGATTTTTTGTCGAAATCTTGACGAAGGAAATCCGTTAGGACGTGAATGAAACATACAAACGGTGTAATGAAAATTAAGAATTTTGAACATCACATAGTATAATAACCGTGATATGGCCCGGACAAGAATACTCGTATCTTGACGAACATAGATAAAGGGCCATAAATATAGCTAATATGATAAGAATAATATAAAGAATTACACAATGTACGTTCACAAGGCTATCAGCACGTACCATGTAAGTTTCAATATTCAAAGTTTCCATATGGAAACGTCAGTAGTATACAGCAAGCATAATCCCTCAGGTTGACCTAAAAAATTTGCATATCACGTGACCTTTGCGTCAGCCAATCAGAAGCGAGTATTTTGAGCTCGTCGTGTATTCCTCCGCGGTGAGATGTGTATGACGTCACTTCCGGTCTGCGTAAATCGGTCGTGACCTGGGGACTATGGGATGCATGTACTGACTTGTATTTGGGGGTTTTCCATCACGTGGAGATCACGTGATAGTTCAAGGTCATATTGAATGATAGGAATGCATGTACTGACCTGTTCATCCGGGGGCCTATATCCGGGTCCTTTAGCTGTGCATGTTGTTCCATACGGGTTCTTGTACATCCGGGTTCTTGTACACGGGTGGGGGAACAGCCGGGTATTTTAGGATTGACCTATATCCGGGTCCCGGTGGTGTGTAGCATTACATACGGGTTCTTGTACATCCGGGTTCTTGTACATCCGGGGTCTGTCAGGGTGGTGTATAAAAGTGGGGATTTTCATGGTATGGTTTCATTCGTTGGCCTGCCTACTTGACCGGAGCTACCTGACCAGCCTGAGCCAGCCTGAGCCTACCTGAGGAGTGACCTGACCAGCCTACCTGAGGAGTGACCTGACCAGTAGGCAAGTTAATACCAGTGGAGCCTGAAGCCAGACCGATAGCATGAGACGCGGAGAAGATTTTCCATAGGATCCAGGAGCGCCTCCGGCTGAAGTCTTACCCGAAGACGAGCGTGTGAGTGCGTTGTACCGCCGTCACTGGAACACGATACGCCGTTGTTTCCACCGTCACCGTCGCCTGTTGAATTTGTATAATTTTCGGTTGGAGGACCTCACGCATCTTCCTACTTACGCCGAGAACATTTTTACAGATCAGGTGACAGCCTTCAAATTGAATATGACATTTGGGTATATCTTACGGCACAAAGAGACGGACCAACTGCGGTATTTTTACCCCAGTAATAATTCCTATGTGTTTGACCAGCCGTTCACGGTGACGGATGCTATTTCTCTGGAGCCACTCATCGACCAACTGACTACGTTGGATCCATCGGAATGGGCCCGGTTGCAACGTCCCAACACCAAATGGACTGTAGAAATGGTGACGAACGTCACATTTTTCGTCACAAAATTGAGAGATCACCCCATCGGCGCTCCTGTTATTCTTCCGCCTTGGCTGCTCAATCGAAAAGGACTGTATGCGTTAGCGGGAGGTTGTGGTGGCCCTTACAAAGACCGGAAATGTCTGTTTCGGTGTTTGGCCGTTCATTTGGACCAGTGTAATCCCCGGGCTTGTGATAGAAATGCAACTATGTATTGGAAAGAGTATCTACAGGCGCAAGACATTGACCCGCGGCAGTTCCGGGGAGTCCCGTTCAAGTATTTGGATGTCGTGGAAACACTGTTCCACGTGAATATCTTTGTGTACCGTTTACTACCGAAGGAGGAGGAGGAGGATACATTTGTGGCTGAATTGGTTCATCGCTCAACAGAACGGTATGCCTCTACGATGAAAGTCAATGTCTTCGACAACGGAGGGGTGAGTCATTTTTCCCTGATCCACGATATGAGCCTGTACGCGCAATCCTACAGTTGTTCTCAATGCCATCGGGTGTTTGACCGTTCCTCCAACTTACGTCAGCACGAGAAGATTTGTGGCAACGCCTTGAAACGCAAATTTCCTGGTGGAGTGTACCATAACACGCCTACCATTTTCGAAGACCTGGCTGATGAGGGGATTGTCATACCACTAGAGGACCGTTATTTTCCCTACCGGGCGTGTTATGATTTCGAGGCCATTTTGGAACCCATGGACATTTTCTCAGCCAAAACGCAGTGGACACAGCGCCATATTCCCCTGAGTGTCAGCATTTCCAGCAACGTACCCGGCTATGACGCTGCACCCGTCTGTTTCGTGTCCACTGGGGACTCCCATGAGTTGATTACTCGGATGATGGAGTATTTAGAGACAGTGAGTGCGGCCAGTACAGAACTGTTGGTGTCCAAGTTCCAGGACGTGCTGAACCAATTCGACGATCGTATTCCTATACCTGGTGTATCCTTCAGCGACGATGAAGAGTCGGAGTCGGAATCGGCGATGCAGGACATTCAGCCGGAGGCTGTACCCTTGCCCAAGCCGTATGCGGAGAAATTGAAGTTACGCTTCCTACAATACCTAGGCCAGTTACCTGTGCTCGGCTTCAATTCGGGGCGATACGATTTGAACATGGTGAAGGAATTTCTCTACCCTTACCTGAAGTCCGTCATCAAAAAGATCAACAACCACATTACAAGCGTCTAGTCCGTCATTCATAATTGAGCCGTCGTCCATTAGAGAATATCCGCGTCCATAATCCAAAGACCTATTCCATATTCCATACAACAGCACTAGCACCAAATTCAAAAAGACAATCATAGTATACATAAACATAGGCTTGTTTCCTGCAAGAGAGAAGCGGTCAACAGTTTTCAATGATGCCGGCAAGACATCATGATGTTCCAAAAATATCAAATCCGTAGCGCTGATCAGTGTTCTTAATCCATAATATTCGTTGTGAAGTCGTCATCTAAAGAATGATGTATCTCAGTCACGCTTTGATTGTGACTGTTCATATGAGTACCATGAGGATCTTGAAGTACATGGATTCATACGGCCCCTAGCCCCGGGTTAAGCGGAATTAGACACAAGTTGCGAAACGTAGCGCCATAGATCTTGCACGCTACGTTCGTATTTTGCTATGAGCATGCGATATGTATCGCCAAATTTGAGAAACTTTGAGTGGAGGCGCTTGGTGGAATAGCCCTGTTTTATAAGTTTCTGCAACAATGTTTTGTGACGTTGATTAAAATCATCACATTTAACACAGGATCTAGCAAATGCTACTAAGCGAGATATGTATACGCCATATGCAGGTCCCACTGGAATATTACTGTCCAGAAAGGGATAGTTTACGATGTCGAAATTGTAATCATCTCTTTTGTCATAAAGTCGACGAGAGAGAATGCCCGCTTCATTTTTATAGAGATATAGATCAAAATATGATGTGCCTGTAGGGCTGTCTGTAGTTTCCTTCAAATCCAGTGAAGGTGGATATATATCCTGCACTGCGTCATTTATATAGCGATTATCTACAGCGAGAAGATCGTCTATATAGCGTTTGGTGAATGAGAAGGAACGGGCTTTGAATGGATCGGTTTTTGAAAGCGCCTGCATATAGTCATATTCATAAGAGAACAGATATAGGTCAGCCAACAGGGGTGCACAATTAGTACCCATTGGAATACCTATATGCTGCGATATATTGTGTTGCCAAATTTCACATAGATATTTTTAATGAGAAATTCAAGCAACTCTATAAACAAAGAAACATCCAATGAATGATATCTCTTGTATGTAGTAGAGCTAAAGAATGCTTTATGGCTTCCGACATCAATACATCTACGATCAGTTTTCTTGAACACAGATACTATTAACGAACTTAGACGGTCAATAAGGTCATGATGAGGGATTGTAGTATACAGAGTCGAGAAATCCCATGTGGATACATGTTTGTACGGTATGTGACCTTTAGCATCAAGTTCTTCCGTAAGACATTTTGATATTTTCAATATCCAGATACATTCAACGCCAGAGTTCTTAGAAATAGTGGCGCAATACCTTTCCCAAAATGCTTTTACCTCCTGAAGGGCCCTCGTCAATAGGGTTGAAAGAAGCTTGGTGGTGCAGCGTCTAGAACCAGCTATGAATCTAGCTTTGTATGGTGATTTATGCATTTTGGGAGTCCAGTATAGTTTTGGTATGTCGTTATGATTGGTTGGAATGGCCCTCACCACCACATCACTCCATTTCCTGGATGTACGCAACTACTTAGCTCCAAATTACAGCTACGATCAGTGGGTAAAGGCCTATGACTGTGCACAAACAAAAGGGAGGTTCCCTTACACCTATATGTCAACGCTCGACCGCTTGGAGGAAACACAGTTACCACCCCTGGACGCTTTCTTCGACGATCTGAAGCAGGTGGAATGTTCGGAAGACACGTACCGGGAACTACAGCAAGTATGGAACGACCAACATATGCAGACCTTGCGTGATTTCCTAGTGTATTATAACAACTTAGATGTGGTTCCATTCCTCGAAGCGGCCGAGAAAATGGCCCAACTCTTTCGGGATCAAATGTACGTGGACATATTCAAGGAGTGCTTGAGTTTACCGGGTCTTGCCCTTCGCCATCTTTTTCAAGATTGTTCCACGTACTTTTCACTCATGCAACAAAAAGACGAAGACATGTATGATTGTTTAAAGCAGAACATCGTCGGCGGACCCAGCCTTATTTTTCATCGTTATCACGAGAAGGACGTCACCGCCCTTCCAGGTGGGAAACCCTGTGCCAAAATCATTGGATTCGACGCCAATGCCTTGTATCTGTGAGCTCTCGCCCAACCCATGCCCAGTGGTCATTATACACGCTGGTTGGCGGTCAGCATTTCCGACCTGAACGTACGCCGTACAAGCATCTGGCTGACCAGTGGTTGGACTGGGAAGCCGATCGACGGGGAATTTCTATACGACACCAAACCAACGCCACAGAGAAGCGGATAGGAGATCGTCGACTCCCCGCCGATGGGTTTGCTATACTCCACAATAAACCAATTTTACGGGTGTTACTGGCATGGCCACCAATGCCATTCCAGCGCTGGCCGCATCAACGAACGACGTGGAAAATCGGCGGAAGAACTTTCACGTAACGGGGATTACATGAAAGAGATGAGGTACCAGCTCATCGAAATGTGGGAGTGTGAATTTCACACCATGTGCCAGGCCCTCCCATACTTACGTCGCTTCCTTAAAGCGCGAGAGTACCCCCTCAGTCGCCGGCGACTCCTGACCCAGCCACAGCTTCTCGACGCCGTTCGTTCCGGGGACCTCTACGGGTTTGTAGAATGCGATCTGCATGTTCCCGACAACCTCAAGCCACTATTCGCCCAGTGCCCACCCATCTTTAAAAACACGCTGGTGAGTCGGGATGACATTGGAGACACCATGGGCGCCTATGCTGAGCAACACGAATGCCTGCCTCGTCCTCGTCGGATGCTGATCGGGAGCATGTGGGGAGAAAAAATCTTGCTGGGTACCCCGCTACTACAGTGGTACATGAGCCGCGGCCTCGAAGTGACGCGAGTGTACCAAGTCCTTCAGTACGTACCGAACGACTATTTTGCGGGGCATGCCGACATCGTCACATCTGCCCGTCGTCAAGGCGATAAAGAACCCAGTCAGGCCATTATCGGGGAATCCTGGAAACTCAGGGGCAATGGCTACTATGGAAAAACGGTCACCAACCAAGACAAGCATGTCAACGTGAATATCTGCACTACCAAGCAAGCGCGCAAAAAGATCAACTCGCCTCTGTTTCGATCCGTGGACGTCATCGATGATACGTATGAAGTCAGTTCAGCCAAGAAGACCATTCGTTACAACCTTCCGCTCCAAATTGGATGTATGGTATACCAGGTGGCCAAGCTGAGGATGCTGCAATTTTTATATGATTTCATGGCGGTGTATTTCAATCCATCAGACTGGCAACTCATGGAGATGGACACAGACTCTGCCTACATGGCCGTCTCTAATGCGGATTGGGAGTCACTCGTCAAACCCGAATTACGCGCAGTATGAGGCGGAACGGGACCAGTGGCTACCTCGATGCGACCATTACCAGTACGACAAGCGGACGCCGGGTCTCTTCAAGTTAGAGTGGAGTGGAGATGCAATGATCGCCCTGTCGTCCAAGATGGAAACAACAAGTTTAGTTGTAAAGGCGTCAACCGACGTGACCCTGCCATCGACAAAGCCCTCTACCTGGGCGTGCTGCAAAGCCAGGCCAGTGCGAGTGCCACTAACAGAGGATTCCGGGTCGTCGACCACCAGATGCGAACCTACATCCAGAAACGAGATGCCTTCACATTTTTCTATCCGAAACGGAAAGTCCTTCCCGATAGGGTCAGTACCACTTACCTGGACTTGTGAACTATGACTTTTGATAGTATGAGTTAAACTGGTACTGTAAAAATTAACATACACCTGTAAAAGTCGGGATGGCCGCCGGGCGCCAGTTAACAGGGCGCCGTCTGCGCAATGCAGGTCGTGGGTTCGAATCCGACGCTCTGACAGTGTTGCCCAACTGTATTCTTTGTAACTCTACTGTATTGTTCACATTCTTTGTACATATTCTAACCATTCTTGTTCGCCTGAATATAAAAAAAGTCAAAACATCACATGTGTTTTCATGAATTTTTTATTGAACATCAATGAACGTCAGAACAATAAGAACACTGCGCATTTAAGACAACCAGAGAAATGGGGCATGCACATTAAAACGAGAGGCAGCCCAGTCGTACACTAAGACATCACGGTCTTCGGCTTGAAAATAATCATCAAACATCTGTACAATCGTTTGCATAGAATGTCCTCTACTCCGGTGAGTGAGATAACACACACAGTACTGTTCGCATACACTACTCAAGGGTCCTTGTAATCTTTTAGTATTCCAACGCCAGACTGTAGTAGATTCGTCCATGAACTGGGTCAAATCGGGATGCACGGGTGCAAGTCCGTAGGAATCAAAGTATTCTCCTTGGCCCAGGGCGTCCACGTATACAGCCACCCAATGTTCACCCGGTCGAGTACGGGGGTCTGTATTCAGAATGTAGGCCGCAGGGGTGGATGGGGTGGGAAAGACATTGCGTGGAAACACACCTCGAAAGGGTACCCGGGGATCCCGCTGAAGTATGGCCATGAGCTGCTCTGTATCCATGACTCTAGCTGGCGTAGTCACACAGGACGTTTCTTTGCTGATCCACGGTGATGACGTTATCAAATTCGGCGTAGCAAATCACGTTAATGGTATGGGGTAGAGCTACCGAGAAACGCAGTTCCAACCGTAAGTTTCCTTTCTTGAGCAAGGCCAGATGATGATCGTGTTCCAAGGTAGGGGTGAGGTCGAAGGCGAACAAAGTGTACCCACGGGCAAAGTCTCGTCGAGTGATGGTATTTCCTTCGTCCTGATTTTTTTTGTTTTGTCCTGTGGCTGTAAACAGGTTCAGGTAGCTCCGCACATAGTGATGGTTACCAAAGTCCGGTTGTAACGGCCGGGCTGGGATTTGATGACCGGCCACGTGCAGTGCCACAAAGTTCATGTTGAAATGTTGAAAGTGGAACGGATTCTCTGTCCATTGGCCATTGAAACTGGTATTGGTGACACACGCCAGGGTAAGACGTTTAGGCAGATCCCCTAGAAATAAATTTTCACGATTGGCCATCATCGTATCTGCTGGCACAAAGAACACCTTGGTCTGTACGCGTCGGACGGGGTACAGGGCTGGTTTTTTCGATAAGGTTTCCATGTGACTCACCAACACCCCCTGTTGCAAATCCACCGTACGGACAAACAGGGCTGCATCTTCTATGATGATCTTGTAATGGGCGGGATCTCCACCGGCCATCAAGGCGAAAGTGGGTGGGGCACGGATCAACTTGATCTTGATGGATACGCCGTTCATCATGTAGCGGTCTTGCAGGAACAGATCGGCGTGCAGTCGTCCCATCATATCGACGGACCGGCTACCGGCTGTAAACTGTCTGCGATGGCCGAACCCGGTATTCGCAATAGTGGTCGCATCCATTGCTCCGGGTGTATCTCTGTAGTACAGTGGGGCTGACAAGTGTGGTTTTTCTGGCATCTTCTCCGTACGACAACAGCGTCTCGATGTAGGCTCGGTACGGGTACGTATTGGTGGACGTACTGATGAGTTTATCGTTCAGACTGATATCCACCTGTTGGAACATCGAGTGCAGCCAGAGATTCACCGGGGCTACGACCGCATCGGCCGCGATGTCCGTCCCGTCTCCGTTCACCACTTTGGCTTTCACGTAAAAGTACGTGTGAGCTAAATCCAGGTAGGCAGTATCTTTGTTTTCAATGATAAATTCCAGCGGTCCCGTTCCAGTCAGGCTAGCCAGGGGACGATGTTCTACCCAACGACCCTCGGCGACACTGGTCTGTGTGGAGGGAATAGTCCACAAATCCAATTCACTGTTGGTAGACGGACACGACTCGGAGTGAATGAATGCCATCGTGCGAAGATATCTCTCTTCTTCTTCTTCTTCTGGGGTGTGCGTCGTCGGCGTGTTGGCTGTCGAATGACTCTCCCCTCTGACGGGGTTTGTCTTTTAAGGGCTTTGGCCACCAAGACGCTGCCTGCTTCTTTAGCCCGTCGTTTCAAGGCTTGTCGGGGTGCCGACCCACTCAAGACATCACCGGCCACTTGCAGTTCACTGCGTACCGCTTGTTTGCCCATCGCTTTTACTCCAGAGGTGAGAACGTTTTGACGATGCTTCCCAGTATGTTTCCCAGCCCGTGACCTCGTTGCATGCGTGCACCGCTAAAGACCGGACCTCCACCTCCCGTTTGTTTCTTGTAATAGTCGGCATAGCTGGCCGTATGGCACTGGTAAGGCACGTACATTATACGAAGTGGGGAGAACGTGCTTGGCGGAAATGAAGTGTCAGCACCACTTTCCCTCGTTCGAAAGCCACCGGGCGTCCCGTGTCATCTCTTATATCCACCGTGATCGTGTTGATATCGGTGTGTCGTACGGGTAGGTAGAGTAGGTGGTTGAAACTCTGGGTGACTTGATCTCCATACTTCTTTTTAATGGGGACCACCCGTAACAGAGGTGCGTTGACATCTCCCACAATGTGGTTGTCCACCACGTCCGAGTAGACGTAGAGTCCGTACATACCTACTTTCATATCCATCGCAATGTCGCCTCTGTCGGTGGTTGGGCCCGGGTAGACGGAATAAGGAAGACCTAACATTTGCTGTAGGCTAGGACTGAGTTCGACACTCACGTTGGGGCTGAGAAGGAGACAGGCTTTGTCGTTGTGTCTGTTGTAATCGAACTCCACATGATTCTTGAAGGGATAGGATTTGATGGGTTTTGAATTATTCGTGGCCACCCGTAGAGACTTATAATGCATCAGTGTTCTCAAGCCCTCCATGAACTCTTTGGGGGTATCGAATTGGCCTTCGGGTAGGATCAGCCGGGTTACTTTGCCTTCCTAGGTCACCTCATACCACACGTCCTTGTTTCGCACGTTGTACCACGAGTAAGTGTATTGAATATCCACGAGTCCGCATTCCCACCGTCCAGGTAAATACAACGGTTGCGGTAACTGGGTCACGTACTTGGCAAAGGTGTTGTCAGGAAACACATTGAGCGAACTGTTACTGGGCAACGTGAGGTAAAACATGACGACTGAGCTTTACTGCTTTCGCTCCCGGCTTTAATAGGGTCCCCTAGTAGGGTTCCCTAGTAGGGGTCCCAGGTGTTGGGGGCTTGTAGCTGCCGTCGTGATCGGCGCGGTGTGGCGGAATAGGGGTGAAAAGAACGTCCCGGCCGTGAGGGTGTTTTGGGAGGGGTCTGCGGTTCCCACTCACGTTCCCAGGTATGGGGGAGTCGAGAGGGTGCTTGCATCCAGGTCCAGCGTTGAGGATTCCCTACCAATTCTCGAGAGACGTGTGTGTCTCTCAACGCCCTAGCAAAGGCTTCTCATCCCGGTGGATTAGAGTGTTTGCGAGCACGCACCGTATCGTTGATCAGATCGATGATATGAGACCCCGGGACCACTTGGTTTCGAATAAGCAGCTGCCCCTGGTCGGTCCAACCCATATCAGGATTCTGTTCACCCGGTCCAACAATAAACGGGCCTTGGTCTTGAACCCCTTAGGGACACTGGCCAACACTTCATCTTCGAGCTAAGGTGAGGAGGAGGAGGAGGAGGAAGAGGGTGGTGGTGGTGGTAGTGGTGATGGTGTTGAACCACCCCTATATTGATCCATAAACGTCTTGTACCCGTTCAGCGTCTGATGGTAAAGTTGAATTTTCTCGTGATCGGGCAGTCGGCGTTCAAGTATGCTATTCATCTCTTCATCGAGGGACTGCAGTTGTTGTACCGTGGCAGGGACAGGGTAGGGTGATTGCAAACTTTGTAACAGTCGAGGTTCGACCAGCATCATTTTTTTCGTATGTTCCATGTTAGCGTCCCAAGATGGATCCTACTAACGGTCCCAGTACGGAGGCTGCTAATGGAGCGAGTAGTGCCCTGAGAAATCCACCTTGCTGTAACACCTGTTTCCTTTTCTTTAAACTCGTCTTCTTCACCAGCGTTCGGAGACCCGTCTTGTGCCGTTGCAATTTCCCTTTCTGCAGAGGACTGAGGGGAACATTCCCTTTTAACGCATTATGAGCGACTTCACACAAGCACCGTACCAATCACGCGTCCGCCCCGCGCACCAGGGCCCGGACCACCTCCGGTGGCGCGCTACGTAACATGTGGAGCGCCGGCGCGTGCTTCCGTATCCGCGCAGACATGATGAGAAAGTGAATGGTTTGAAGTCCATTCTTGTTCTTTTATTTGGGCGCGTACACCGTCTGGAACTCTCCGGGGAAAATGTGGGTCCGCAATCGAAGTGCCGAAGGTGTCCCTTGTTTCAAGTCGATGAGCAGGTAGCCGTGGGCCTCCTGGGTGGCATCTTCAAAGGCTTCCCGAACAAAGGCCGTGTTTTAGGGTACATCTGTTTCGCCAGGTGCATAATTTGTGACGCGTCTCTGGGGTTTTTGAACAACACCACATACTGGGCATTCAAACTGATGTTCCTGTGCTCTTTGTTCTTACTGAAGAGATTTTGGACGACGTAGATGATACTCAGCCGACCACGATGACTTCCTTTGGTAAAAAGCCGGGTGACTCGACTATCCGTTTCGGCCATCAGATCATCCACGACCACCAACGTGTCTTCTGGGGTATCCTCTGGGGGTAATCCTTCCACCAAGGTGAGTCCAGGCCTCCGTGCCAGTTTCTCGTACGCAGGCGGCCAAGCTCCATAACACCAAAGGATGCGGGCCACGGGAGGAGAAATGAGGGCTGGCTCCCCGATGAGACGTTGAACGAAGTGTGCTTTTCCCGAACCGGTCGGTCCAGCGATGAGACACGTGAAAGGATGCTGCCACCGTGGATCCATGCACACTAGTTATTTGGTGTTTTGGGCTAAGCGTTCAGAGGCCCACCACCGTTATTGCGGATCCCACCGAGGGTCGTAGTCCGGGGGATACCGTTGCCGTGGTAATCGTGGTACAAGACCTACTACAGGGTATGCGAGGGTCTCCCTGCGGAATGGAGTGGCCGCTCCCCTCATGATGGGTGTACTCTTCGTGCCTAGAGTAGTGGTTGCGATGATCGGTGGTACCCTGCTGAAGATTGACGGCGGTGTCACGGCTTCCCTCGTGATGTTCTTCTTACCAGGTGGTGCTTCGGAGATGAAGGTGTTGTTGTTGTGGGTAGCGTATTGACGTTGAGATGGAGTGGATGTGGGTGAGAGAGTGGGTAGGCAGGATATCAGGTACGCCAAGTCGTAGAAGACACCGCCAAACAAGACACCCAGAAGCGTTAGTATACACACGACAGTATCGACTTGTCCTTTTCGAGTACGCAGCAGTAAAGGAAGTTTGTGCACTATCCGTGGTACAACCTCAGACTGAAGGCTGTAGGAGATGTGAGGTAGAATTTATATCCGTTTCATGTCACGGGCTGAGACCCAGGAATTAAACGAACTGGGCCAACCTTGCCATTTGACGAAATGATAGGGGATGCCACGTCGACGTTCCGTTTTCAAAATCTCCTCCACCATGTAGTAGTCTTTCTGTGTTTTTACGACCAGTTGTAATTCTGCCTCGTAAAACGTGCCTTGCAGTGTTTCTCCTTGTAGATCTTCCAGTTGATAGACGTGTGAGTTTCGAGGACTATGTCGAGCAATGACAAAATGTTCATCACTCCAGTTGGGCAAGTAACTTTTCTCAAATTTACCTTTGACTTTACTGATCCGTACCACATCTCCGCGTTTTTAACGGGGTGAAGACCCTTCTTCAGGAGATGATTAGAGCGTACGGCGCACTTGATGTTCGTTGCGTTCCGTCACATCGATGGACGCCCGTTGGATACTGCGATGATAGGCTCGATTGTACCCTCGGATCAGTTGAGGTAGCACATCGATGTACCGTCGGGTGTTTTTGGCTGTAAAATACTTGTACATCCGACCTTTCAATGTCCGATTGAACCGTTCCACCACAGAGGCTTTGGTTTCGTTGTACGTATGGAAGAAAAACACCTTCTGTTTCTTGAGAAAGGCTTGAAAGTGTCGGTTGAGAAATTCTGTGCCTTCATCTGTTTGCAAATAGAGGGGTTTGCGACCTGTCTTGAAAATCTGCCGGAACGCCTGTACAAGATTCTCCCCTGTTTTGGTCCGGATGGATACCACCCATGCGACCTTGGATAAAATATCGATACAGGTCAACATGTACCGATTACGGCGAAAATGCCGTCGGGCTGCTCGATGTAAGCTATAAGTGTCTTAGGTTTTTAACCATTCGCGAACTTCAGCTCGACTGATGCCTTGGGACTGCGCAGCTCGAGCGAGCGCGCCCACAGCGCTATAAGCGGCTGAACTGTCTGGACTGTAATACAATTCCGTTAACACCTTATCCACATGTTTTGTACCCTTCTCCTTTCGGGTTTCCCTATGGGTCTCCCTACGGTTCTCCCTACGGGTGTCCCACCGGGTTCGCTTCATGATGCGACTGACGCTCTAGACTGTGTGGCCCCTATAGATATAGTACCTCATCGACAATGGGGACTACTTGTTCCAAAGCCGTCCATAGATCGGGGTCCAGGGTAAAACCACCGTCGTTCAGACAGAGGAGTCGAGCGAAAAAGGAACCGCGGAAAATGTAGACGTCGTCACACAGGTGAATGCTATAGCCGTCCAGGTCACCAAACAACACGCGTTTCAAGGTGGTCCATCCTTCCCGTGACAAAGAGACGTGCGCTTTGGGTTCAGGCGTACACCAGCACCTAAGTCCGTTATCGATGAGGCCCACTCGTTTGGAGTACAACAATAGGGTGCAGCCAGGTGTAAGCCTCCGGGTAGCCACAGTCCCTTCTTTCATTTCGGGATGCAGTAAGTCATCCACCTCGGGGAGTACATCTTTCAGTGCCATCCATAAGGGTGGGAAGAGTGTGATATGGGTACCTCCACGCTGTTCCAACCGGGGAAAAAAGGAATCCTCTCCAGCAGTGCGTATGTGCACACCGACTTCCACGTGCATGAAATCCCTTTGGGGCTCTTTTCCCTGTAACAATCGTGTCAATAGAATCCAGCCTGATAGCGATAACAAAATCTTCACCTTCTGCGGCGCGTCTTGGACCAGCTCCAGGTGATCGTCATTGACGATGAGGTAGACGTCGGACGTCAGTTGGAATAACGCAAGCTCTGTTCCGCTCGCTGCCATGGTGGTGAATGAAAAGAAACGTCGAGAGGTCTGTCTATATAGAGTAGTACAGATTAAGGGGCAATAGGGCTCGAAATGCACTTGTACACGAGTCAATAGTTGTTGCGCATTGTTCCGCAAGGTCAATAGGGGTCGAAATGCGCTTTTATACTACTCCATGTGAAGACGAATAGTCCTCTTGGTATAATTAGCCTAGTCCGTACACGTTATAGCTTTTTTCGTTCTCCCCACCCTTCGTGAAAGTCCGTGATCATTCGGTGGTGTACTGTTATTGGGTTAGGAATTCATTTAACCTAAGAGTTTTGCTATACTCACCTTGGCCCAAAAAATGGGATTCTGGCGTTCACCCAGCAAGACTGTAGCCAACCCTTTGGACCAATGAACGTCCATTATTTCAACCAATGGCTAAGCCTGAACAAGAGCCAATGAGTGGGCTAAGCCGGTCTTAGACAGCCAATCGATATCATCCTGGGTTATTGTATGGGACTTCAATTTAACCTAGGAAATCGCTATTGAAAGCTTGGTAGGATTCTGGCGTAATGGTGGGCTGGGTGCAACTACTGCATTTGGACCAATGGATATCCATTATTTCAACCAATAGATTTGCCCGAAGAAGAGCCAATCGATGAGGTTCGCGCCTTTTAGACAGCCAATGGATATCTATCACATTCAGCATATCAAAGCCAGACGGACAAGCCAGACGGACAAGAGCACATTCTATCACATTTCTTTCAACAGAAAACACGTAGAGAGAGACAGAGACGAGAAAGAAAATGGACAAGACAAGCGTAGTAGCCAAGATGTCAACGGGCGGCAAGTCCACAGTAAAGAAGAGAGAGAAAAAAAAACTGGCCAAGGCAGTGAAACAATTTTGGTTAGAGGAGATGCGAAAGTGGACGAGAGAAAACACAAAAGAAATGACACCGCTGTCGTGGGGCGATTTGTTCCATCTTATCTCCAGGGCTCCGAGAGATCTGGAGGGGGAAGACTGGCTGCACAGCCTGCAAGATCTGTTGGACCAACAGCAACAGTGCCAGCCAGTCGTCCCCGAAGTCATTAACATCGACGTGCAAGAAGAACCTCAGCCCGAGTTCATCGACATTGGGGAGTTGGAACCGCGGGACGAACAACAACAACAGCCCGGGGGCTACTTCTCAATTAGCCGGAGCAAGTAGGAAAGTTCCCCCTGAGAAAACAGGGTAAAAAAACACCCCCACCGGCCCTTTTCAGGGCCAACCCAATCCTTCGAAAGGCGACTTTTTAATCTGGCACATTTCAATTCAACATCAGACTCACCATGTCAATCTCCTCTATGCTTACCAATCTCCAACTCCTCACTCCAAGAAAAAAAATTTACCCTAGGCCCAGGCCCTTTTCAGGGCCAACCCAATCCTTCTACCGTCCTCCATATTCGATGATGATTGCCAATCTCCAGCACCTCAAAAAATACACATTCAAATAGAGTGCATTCTATGACAATCCCAACCCCTCATACCCTTCAAAGTGTACCATGACCCATGTGCTAATTTACGACCGTGTGGGCGTTTACACTCGGTTTTTTCCGGGACTACTCGGTGTATCTATTAGACTAGTATATTACTGTGTAACTTATACATTCATACTAATAGTGGGTGGGAGGTAGTGTTAGTAGGAAGTTCCCATTCACTAGGTGTTATTTACCTAGGTGTATGCAAGGTGTAGGAGCTTGTGCTTTTTAGTTAGAAAGCTCCTCTTTCGGGAGGTATGGGTGGCCCTGATAAGGGTCGTATGAGTTGTAATGATTACAACGATTTGAGCAGTTGTCTCTTGGCGCATAGGGGACATCTCAGCGGGACGAGTGCACACGGGACGGGTATGCAACATGGTGGACTTGCTCTCCCTGCAAGTTTGGTGATACAGCAGGCACATAACGCTTGGTGTCCACAGGGAAATAAGGCGAATTTGGCGTAGTGGGTAAAACATTTGACACATGGTAATTGCTTTACCACCCCCAGTGTTGTGTCCCTCTGCAGTCTTGTTATTTCCGTGCAGTAGTCGTCAAGATATTGCTGCTGTTGCTCCTGCTGCGGCACTTTCGTCAAATGACCCTTTCGTCAAATGACCCCGTCTGTTCTTTGTCTTCTTCTTTTACTTCTTCTCTCAACAGATTGTCTATAATCTCCTCCAGCCAACCCTCGTTGGTACTATTGTCTTGTGTAGTCACTTGGATGTCGATGAATTTACCTGTTGTGTCGTCAAGATATTGCTGGTGTTGTTGCGAAACTTCGATATCGATCAATTCACCCGTTGCTTCGTCAAGATACTGCATGTTGAAGAGTAGCCTACACGTCTAGCATCAGTCATGAAGTGGTTGGCATGAATGTGTGTAGCAGACGACCGACAGCCCGCTTTTTATTCTCTACCGTAAAGAACCCGGCTGAGGGCGCGCGGACGTCAGCGAAATCTGTCTGGACAGAAAGAAAAGACAAAATGATCTGTGCTTTCTACAAGATTTGGAAGCGGGCTAAATTTTTAATAAACACGAGTTGAGATCTAAAACAACTTTAAATTATACCTTGGCATGTTATCGTGTAACCCTGAAAATTTCATAGAGCTAACGGCTGCATAAATATATATTTTTTTCATTTTCCAGGTTTCAAAAGCCCAATTTCACCTGCACGACTGTGTTAAAGGTACGGTAAACTTGAAATAAATGGACTTACGGCTCTTAAAACACTTTAGATTTCTACCTTACGACGTTAGTGTGTCATTGTAAAAAAATCGGGAAGTTTATAGATGAAGAAATGTGATTTTTTTTATTTCCAACCCTCTAGTGTGAAAACAACCATTGACACCCATAGCTGTATTCGGTCCCGTACTCTAAACAGTTTCCATCACGCAGCGAACACGTGAACACTACATGTACAAGGTCCCGTATGTACACGGATGTAAACAAGTCCCCGGATGAATGAACAGATACATGCATTCCTATCATTCAAAATGACCTGTACATGTAGTGTTCACGTGATCGCTGCGTGATGGAAACTGTTTAGAGTATGGGACCGAATACAGCTATGGGTGTCAATGGTTGTTTTCACACTAGAGGGATGGAAACAAAAAAAATGACATTTCTCCATCTATAAACCTCCCAAATTTTTTGCCGTAAGTCCATTTATTTCAAGTTTACCGTACTTTTAACACAGTCGTGCAGGTGAAATTGGGCCTTTGAAACGTGGAAAATGAAGAAAAAAATATATTTATGCAGCCGTTAGCTCTATGAAATTTTCAGGGTTACACGATAACATGCCAAGCTATAAATTTAAACTTGTTTTAGATCTCAACTCGTGTTTATTAAAAATTTAGCCCGCTTCCAAATCTTGCAGAAAGCACAGATCATTTTGTCTTTCTTTCTGGCCATGATGTCTAGACAGATTTCGCTGACGTCCGCGCGCCCTCAGCCGGGTTCTCTACGGTAGAGAATAAAAAGCGGGCTGTCGGTCGTCTGCTACACACATTCATTCCAACCACATCATGGCTGCTAGACGTGCACTGTTCGACGCAATGAACACGGCTGATGAAGCTTTGGCGAGGGAACTAAGCCATACCGCTTTGAGGGAACAGGCTGAAGCTGTGAGGGACCAAGCCCTGGCGCAGGGACTACAAGATCCTAGACTAATGCCCCCGATCAATCGAGTACTCACTCGGGAGACGGCGGGAGAATTGCGGGAACTGAGCAGACGACAAGATATACAGATAGCCGACACTCTGGATGCGGACGACGATGATATTACAGACATAGATGAAGACGAAGAAGATGTACAGACGCCACATCGTCCACAAATAGGGTGGTTAAACACACACAGCATGGGCCCACCAGCAACTACAGCTGCTACCACAACGACGGCTACCACATCACCACCCGAGGGGACCCAGTTGGTACAGCTAAGACAACATCTTCAAGACGTGGAAGAGGAGAAGGCTAAACTACGCCTCCGACTGGATAACGAGATAAGGAAATCCACATGCACCATCTGCCAGGACGCTGAGACGGGGTACGCCTTTTTCCCCGTGTGGACACCTAGCCGTATGTGGTCCTTGTCTTCTAAGCTTCTTAACCAATGCGGAGTGCTGCGACTGCCCGGACACAGGAGACTTTCATGTGGCTTTACGGTGCCCTGTGTGTCGGGGAAACGTATGTAGAGTGAAAAGAATCTACCGGTCGTAAACTAACTGATGACCAACCCTCTGTACTTCCTAACGGCCCTTTTCAGGGCCAACCCATACTCTCGAAAGAGGAACTTTCTAACTAAAAAGCACAACAACTCCCACACCTTCCCCTGCACAGAGTGAACACTGACACACATTAGTTGAATTTCTAATATTTATTAACAACACAGTAGAATGAACATAAGATTTTCAGCACGGTAGGCTCTTTGTGTCAAATTTTCTAATAGCGTTATACGGTGTCACCATGATGGTAGAATGAACATAGAATGAACATAGAATGTGGGAATACGGTATGTCTGAATGTTCAATATTTAGTCAACAAGACTTGTTTGAAATCATGTCTTTCTTGCCAGGTCATGTCTGAATGTTCAATATTTAGCCAACAAGACTTGTTTGAAATCTTCGGTGTCTTTTTGCCCCCGGTGCACGAACATGAAGGTCGCAATCTGCTCAGGCGGAATTCTCGGTGGACAGGCCGCTTCCAATGTCTCTGCGATTTCCGTCTCGTTGATGTCGTGTAACGCCTCAGTCATCAGCGCGTCTGACGGTGCCAACACCAAAGGATGCGGGCCATCCAGACACGTATGCATGTCTAACGATCCGTTGTTCTGACAGCCTGCACATTGTTGGATACGCTCGCCTTCAATGCGAGGTTTAAGATGATTCAGGAAGGTTTCAATGTACTTTTTATAGATATACTCAGACAGCTGGTCATGCAGAGCTTCAGAAATTGTGTGTGCGAGGCGCTGAAGCTTCCGCCACGCAGGTATTTGCAGGGTGACTCCCTCGGGTAAGGGAATACGCGTAGTATCTTTCTTCAACTTCCATTTACGAATATGTACCAGCAGCATGTCGTTGAACATAGAACAGGTGAGGAAGACATCGTCTCCACAACCAAATTCATGTTCGATGTGCCCCTGGTTCTCAATGACCGCCTCAACGACTTGACTTTGTGTGTATCTCTGTACTCTTTTCCATTGCTCAAACGTCAAGGCAATATGCTTAGGTGGTTTATCATCCCAGGCTGATGCATTAAAGTGCACTTGCTCATCTTTCACGGTTACAGTTAAATAGGGCGTGAGCTCCCAACTGGTGATCTGGGCCGCCTGGTAGGCCTGCTGGATGATGTCATTCATCTGCTCCACAGACATTGGGAGTAGTATCTCTTCCTCCGCTTGCTGAGGCATTATTAAAGGTGTTAGTTGGGGACGTTTGGCGGGTGGATAGGACTCTTCCGGGTCTTCCTGGGCACGTTTGCTACCTGTACTCTCTTCGGGGATGTCTATGACTAAGGTGTGTTCCTCGGGTTGAAGTAGAGAGGCTATTCCCGCATTCCCCGTCTCTCTCAGCGCCTCCAAGAAGGCCTGAAAAGCTAAAGGACCTCGGCGTGGTAGAGTGTCCATGAGGGCTCTGTTTCGTGCCATATTGGAATTCTGTGCCATAATGTCTTCTTTCATGTATGTAGTGATTACGTTGCTCACCAGAAGCAGATCACATAGTTCGGCCACATTCATCAGCTCACTAATGATCTGGACACGATGCTGCATCCGCTTAGCTCGGTCAGATGAGTCCATGGCTGTTGGCTCAGGTAGGTGCTGTTCAGGCAGGTCTTGAGTAGGGTGGTCAGGTCACTCCTCAGGTAGGCTCAGGCTGGTCAGGTAGCTCCGGTCAAGTAGGCAGGGCAATGAATGAAGCCATTCCATGAAAATCCCCACTTTTATACACCACCCTGACAGACCCCGGATGTACAAGAACCCGGATGTACAAGAACCCGTATGTAATGCTACACATTACAGGTATTGCTAGAGGACCCGGATATAGGTCAATTCTAAACTACCCGGCTGTTCCCATCACTGGGAAACCTGGCTGTACAAGAACCCAGATGTACAAGAACCCGTATGTAATGCTACACAATACAGGTATTGCTAGAGGACCCGGATATAGGTCAATCCTAAAATACCCGGCTGTTCCTCCACCATCAATTATTGTACAAGAACCCGGATGTACAAGAACCTGTATGGAACAACATACACAGCTAAAGGACCCGGATATAGGTCCCCGGATGTAAACCCCGGATGAACAGGTCAATACATGCATTCCTATCATTCAATATGACGAACTATCACGTGATCTCCCCGTGATGGAAAAACCCCAAATACAAGTCAGTACATGCATCCCATAGTCCCCAGGTCACGACCGATTCACGCAGACCGGAAGAGACGTCATACACATCTCACCGCGGAGGAATACACGACGAGGTCAAAATACTCGCTTCTGATTGGCTGACGCAAAGGTCAAAGGTCACGTGATATGCAAATTTTTTAGGTCAACCTGAGGGATTATGCTTGCTATATACTACTAACGTCAATACAAAGTAGAAGCGAGTTTTCTCTGAATTAATTGACAATTGTCATCTTTTCCATTCTGAACACGGTTTGTGAACCCAGCGGTTGCGGACTGTTCCTCGCTAGTGCAAGTCGAAGGCCACTTATTGACACCACGCAACTTTGGTATACTTATCAAAATATCTGCTAGTCCACGAATCGGGATATTTTCTTCTTCTGTTAGAAACGTTACTTTCAATGAACCTTTACCGAAACTCTATAATGTTCTTCCAATTTTCACTACAAACCAATGAAAATGGTGGATTTCTATTCGAATTGACCAATCAAGTCATTCAAAACTCTTGCTTCTGTAAAACTCCATTGGTTCTGTTTCATATGCCCGAGTTGAACATTCCTTGTCGCCATTACATGGCAGCCTTTCCAAATCAGTGTTCTTTGAAAAATGCATGAGTGAGTGAGTGAGGGTGTAACGCCGCGTACAGTTGTGGGAGTTAATGAACAATCATACTATAGTTGAACGTCATCACCAATGACGTCTCGTGTGAGTTACATGTGATATACCACTCAAATGTGATGGGAAGGTTAACATTCGACATCGCGCATGATGGAGGTTTAGTGATACATGTAAGATCGTTTGTGCAACAGAATGGTGCAAATGGATTAACTGAGCGCATTTGAGGGATGATTTGAGGGACTGATGAATTTACTGCAGCGAAACAACAGCATGTTCATGCCACGCTTGAAGACAAGTATGGAATTACAAGCGTCTGGGCCGTCATTCATAATTCAGCCGTCGTTCATTAAAGAATATCCGCGTCCATAATCCAAAGACCTATTCCATATAACAGTATTAGCGCCAAATTCAAAAATCGACCATAGAGTTCCATGTCCCCCGCTAGCAGCACCAGTTATGGTGGATTACCATATATTGTCCGAACAAGATCCAACTGCTTATAATCCAATATGGCTGACGGTGGCCATATTAGATTACGCACATTGCTGAAAAACAATCCCAACCGTCCTCTCACCAATGTCAAGGCACACCCCAAGTTTGAAGTTGATCGGTTAATTCGTTCACGAGTTATTGTCCGGACAAGAAAATCTAAGATCCAACTGCTTATAATCCAAAATGGCTGACGGCGGCCATATTGGATTAGGCACATTGCTGAAAAACAATCCCAACCGTCCTCTCGCCAATGTCAAGGCACGTACACTACAAGTTTGAAGTTGATCGATTAAATCGTTCACAAGTTATTGTCCGGACAAGAAAATCTAAGATCCAACTGCTTATAATCCAATATGGCTGACGGCGGCCATATTAGATTACGTACATTGCTGAAAAACAATCCCAACCGTCCTCTCACCAATGTCAAGGCACACCCCAAGTTTGAAGTTGATCGGTTAAATCGTTCACGAGTTATTGTCCGGACAAGAAAATCTAAGATCAACTGCTTATAATCCAAAATGGCTGATGGCGGCCATATTGGATTATGCACATTGCTGAAAAACAATCCCAACCGTCCTCTCGCCAATGTCAAGGCACACCCCAAGTTTGAAGTTGATCGGTTAAATCATTCATGAGTTATTGTCCAGACAAGAAAATCTTTCGGAATTACGGAACTGCGGAATCACGGACACTGGTGTTTCTAAGTAGCGGGGGACAAAAAGACAATCACAGTATACATAAACATACGCTAGTTTCCTGCAAGAGAGAAGCGCTCAACCATTTTCAATAATGCCGGCGAGACATCATGAAGTTTCAAAAATATCAAATCCGTATCGCTGATCAGTATTCTCAATCCATAATATTCGTTGCAAATTCGCCATCTACAGAATTATCGTTGTCGAACAATCTCTTACGAGACCATCTTCAATGCTTTTCCGATGTGTCCCATGAAATCAACCAGGGGACTAAAGAGGATCCCATAAACTTCATCATGGGATGCAAATTCCTACTCGAGAGAGAAGGAAAATAATACATCCCATCCGAGCCGCCAACCTCCAGGTTGGGATGTATTTTCCTTCTCGGGAGTGGGAATTTCCATTCCATGATCAAGTTAATATGCTTAGTTAATATATGCTTTAAATCATCACTTGAATCAGTATTTTATTAAAAATATCAACAACACACCAAGTTGTTGAACGTTGGTGGAGCATCAAGCCGATAGCACGTGCCAAGCAAAGTGACAGGCCACCTGCTTCGCACGCCCTCATCCCACATACGTGTATGGGATCATGTACCCACGAGGCTGTTACCGCGTCTCCATAATAATACAGCATAAAACTCGTACGGTAGTGAGCGAGTGAATAGGATTTAACGTCGCTTCCAATACTATTTCAGTCACGTTTGGTTCCTATTCCTTTTCACACCCGGAAACCACATGGGTGGAGTCCTATTCCTTTCAACAACCTTTCAAGATGATAAAATCTTGTGTTAAATCTGCAGCAAATTTGAATTTGCTCAGGCCCAGGTCACATATCTGGGTGATGTATTGGATCGAGGTGAAACATTACCATGTAAAGCCAAGGTGAAAGCCGTTGTGGACTTCCCCAGTTCTAAACGAAGTTTCTCCGATTTCTACAAGTGGTATTTACAAGAAGTTTGTTCAGAAAATTTCAGTGACCTTGTAACCCCTCTGCCCAAATCTTTTGAGAAAGAACGTCAAATTTGTTTGGTCAGATTGCCTTTGAAAAACTCAAAGCCATTCTGAGCAATGAACCCGTGTTAGCAGCTCCAAACTTTGCTAAACCTTTCAAGGTAGCAATAGATGCTAGCGACGTAGGAGTAGGAGCAGTATTGCTTGAAGAAAATGAAGCGGGATAAACAAGCCAACAAGCCATTACTCATAAACACATACAGATATATTCCATCATTGAAAAGGAAACATATTGGCCTTGCAACATTTCGAAATGCATGTAACCAACAGCTCCGGTGATGTAAATGTGTACAGTTAATAGGGCAGTTCCGAATCACTTTTTACATCTAGACTACTGGCGCTCGTTTGTCCTTGGTCTTATTTTCTACGAAAATCTGTCGTCGATAATTGCATGTAAAAAATTCTCCAATCGAGCTTGTGAATCAATGAGAAAATCATGTCCGTCTCAGTGCACTAGAGCGGGCATTTGCGAATCACTTTGGTGAGAAGCGGATCACACCATCTAGCGGTCGTTACAGTCACTGAGAATTGATTTTTTTTTATCAGCCTGAATGGTCATCTATCACCAATATCCGAATAGGAAAAAAATGATGTATAACATGCCTAGACTTCGTTGAATTGCCATTATACTGTGGTGGAAATTCTTCATAGACAACGAAGGCCTGATCTGTCTGACCATCCCATATATGACAGTTATCCTCACTAATTTCGTTATTGTACACGGATGAGACCATTCATTTAAGATTGAACCTAACAGACCTGGTTAAATAGAAACCTGTCGAAAATATTTCTCCATGTTAACTGATATAGATTCCTCCCTTATACTGCATGGAATTCAAATTCTAATTGAAGGATGTCCGCTTGTGATTTTTGGCTTTGGCGGCCATTTTGCCTGTTTTCCCTATAGTATTATCTCCCTTTCCTAGGTTTAAGAGACAGGGATTTCCTTTAAAAGCCTTCTAGCCGAGAATTTTGCACAGCAACATCCATCCAACTTGAGGAATTTTGATAGACATTGTGATTATCTGCAAAAAGAATATATAAAGAGAAAGTTAAATACTATTTATATGGATTTTTAATGAATATGCTTCAAAACTATTCCACTTAACGTTGCCTACAGCTAAAAAAAAAATGCACACCAACCTATATCTTTTTTCTTTGTTTTTCCTCATATTACACAATTATGAATGCAACAACACACACTATTCAATAAAGTTAATTACTTTGATTTACCAGCAGTGGAAATCCTTAAGAAAGTTACACCCACGTTTCCATCAAGTTTCTGACAGCTGAATGAATTCTACTCGCATATTCAGGATTACAATATATAAACTCTCTAAATGAACATCGGACATCCATTTAGCATCTGACTATTTGGACAAAAGAGCATAGAGGAAAGGTCACATAGATATATGTGTTCTCACTTTTAATAATGAACACAAATGATGAAAATTTTGAAATCTTAGGGGGGGGGGGGGAGGGTTTGAAGACCATCCCGTTATGGGACTCAAAACTGTTCTAAAACAATAACTTTGCACTGCAAGATTTGTCCGTGTGCAGTCTTCAATGACACAATTTTCGATTACGTAATCAAACGGGAAGAAACGGCGCGTATTTCGAAGATCCGGAATTGACATGTCTACTGCTGCATTGCTGGTGAGTTAAGGGTTATCGCAATTCATTAGATATTTTGTTTGACCATTAATATGATTCTATCACTGAAATAAATACTGAAATTATCACTTAAATCCATCTTATTTCTCATAGATTTAACACTAAAGAAATTACACGCATTTTTTGACCCAGCGTGAATTTGCCATTAGGTAGTACGGGAAGTATTACCTTGCCGAACTGACCGTGAAACAAACGCAGGTCGGTTGTTTGACATTTATTTAAGTCCACAGAAACAGACATTCCAATAAAACTAGAAAAAGATTTACACAGACGCTTTATTGCAAGAAATATAAGACATTCATCAGGAAAGTGATCCGCAACTCACCGTGATTCGGAACCCACAGAACTACTGGCTTGAATTGGTTTGTTCAAGGATAACAAAAATCAAACATTTATAAACAATGTTTCTATTTGTTACCAAATCAAACCTGTTTCAATTCATGCCATTAATCTCCGTCAGGAAGATGATACAACGTAGAAAACGGAAGTTAAAATTAAAATTTAGCTCCCCTAGCGGAGAGTTGTCCGCCCCTAGGAGAGCTCTCCCATCTATCCCAGCGGCATTACTATAAAGGCTCTGCTCAAACCATTCTAGTCCTCTTTCTCATTGTAATTACCGAGACCTGTAGTGTTTAAGGCCGGCATGAGGGGACGGAGGGAGGGTCAATCAAATTGAAACAGGTTTGATTTGGTAACAAATAGAAACATTGTTTATAAATGTTTGATATTTGATTCCCAAATCTTAAACCTGTTTCAATTCATGCCACAGTACCAACATATGGAGGCGGGAATCTCGGCCTCGTGGTAACTCCCATAGCAGACTAGTAATCGCTGGAACGACACAGACATGGGTATAAATCTGAGACATTATTACTCAACAAGTTAACCCTGGTCACAGACGCAAAGGGTAATTGAAGGAGTTGATACAGTTTTACTTATCTGAGTGTCTCCATCCATGTAGCTGTGCTCGTGGTGTGGTACACATTTCCACCAAGTTGTAGGATACCCGGGGCACGATAGGCAACAAGAAGGTCCCCTTGGTAGGCACTGTATGTCTTAGGGGGGGAATCAGCCACAGCCATTGCATACAGGGAGATCCTTGGTCCGACCATTAAGTTCGGTGAGAGCGTATACTAGCCGAAGCTTAGAGGGTAACCAAGTCCACACCACTCTCAGTCCGCAAGCCTCTTGAGGACAACTCACCATACTTGGAGTGATGAAGGATGCGTTGGAATTGACCGTGCTTGCTCTCTGGGTCCGGCTGCGCAACGTCAACTCCCTGTACTGTCATCACTACTGTTGACCCTAGGCCTGGAGCAGGTGTCTTTTGAGTTGAAACGCAGAGGACCCAGCTGAGACATCTAGAAGGGAGTCAGTTTCTGAAGAACACAAGCAAATTTTCAGTTAGGAGTAAACCCTATCCTGGTGTCAGGCCTTCATTGGTGATTATAGAATCCACGGCCGGTCAACTGACTTATTTCTACCTTCTGAGATGCCTTTTATCATATAATATATGTAATAATAATAATATGACTGAGATGAGATGAGATGAGATGATACAGCAAGATGGCTGTCTTGCCGCGATGGTGACAATTTTGCCGCCCCCCCCCCTCTTTTTCTGAAATTACTCACAACGTGCTGGGTAGCCACCAGTGGCCCAAGCGTGGTCACACTATTGATTGCACTGTCATATCTCTCAGACAGAAATTAGTGAACGTGGAGTTAATTGTTCAGGCACAAGACAGGACAATGTCATGGAGGGCCAGTTCTTCCATAAAGGCCATGACGCAGCGATGGCACGAATCACATTAGAAGAAGCAGAAGACAGTAGTGGGGGCGTCAATGGTATATCTACCTTCTGCCAATTGATAAGACTATTTTATGGTCTTCTTCAACTACGCGGCTTTTTTAAATGTCAAGCCTTGCTGACAGGCGAAGGGACAGAATAACCGTAGCCGAGAGCCGCGAACGGATCGGTACGAGTAAGATAGTGGCGGATGGCTCGAACAGGACATAGCAGAAGATCGTCCTCGAGGCCATGTACAAAGTCTGACAACGCAGGAATGGAGTACGAACGTTGAGCGCACGGACCTGAACGAACAGACTCATTTTGGCGATAAATTCAGGAATGGGCCGAAAAGGAATGCAAGACCAATCCGCTGTCCAGGTCATAGAAGATCTTTCAAGAGCATGAAGTTCAGACACTCTGGACGCCAAAGCAAACGCCGCCACAAAGGCCGTCTTATAAGACACAGCTTTTATAGACGCGGACTCTAAGGGTTCAAAAGGTGGTATAATCAGAGCACACAGAACCACACCGATATCCCATTTCGGTAACAGTTGGCGAGTACAACGCGACTGTAATGCGAAGGCGCGAATAAGCGCAGAGATATTATCGTTAAGGCTAATGTTGGTACCAAAGGTAAGACGTAACACCCTAGCCAGAGCAGATCGATAGCCTTCCATGGTGCTAATATGAGACTTCCTATCCTGGTGAAGGTGGAAGTCAATTACGAGGGAAATAGAGTCGGGAACGGTATCACGTCCTCGGCACCAGGACAAATAAATCCGCTGTAGAGACCGAACCCGAAAAACGAACGTAGTGAGTAAGGTCCTACATATAATAAACAACCCTAAGGTTGATGACAGAACCATAATGTCAAAGTCTAACCATTGGTGTAACGGTCTATACAGGAATAAAGTACTTGATGGAGAAAGTCGGAAAAACTGTCCCACAAGTACACCACGAAAACATTGTGTTGTTTAAGCACAATCCTAAGGTAAATGGATCTCAACATAATGTTTGTGTGTTAAAGTCAACATGGTTCTGTGTTAACACAACACTGTGCTGAATTCAATTAAAGGCGACTAGTCCGTCATTCACAATCCCGCCGTCGTCCTCAGAGAATATCCACGTCCATAATCCAAAGACCTATTCCATATAACAGTATTTGACCAAATACTGTTGATTCCAATACAATTTTGATATTCTGAACTCAAGACTGGAAACAACAAGGTCTGAACAGAACTCTCTTCGTAGAGTAACGACGAACCTAAGTAAATCACAATGTGAAAAACCCGAGAGGAATTGATACAAGTGGAAGGTTGACGCCAAACGAACGGACTTCCCCTCCCGCCGACGACCGACGATGGAGAATCAAAGGAAGTGCCGATGAATGGATATAAAATATGCATCTCGCAAATGAAGAAATGACGTGACAAACGGCGTTATGGCGTACCGGAAACGTCTAACCGATGTAAGAGAACGACGCACAGGTGTATGAGAGACACATGACGGCGTAATGAACATGTCGTCAAGGTGTAACAGGAAAGCGTAATGTGAAAAATGCGAGAAACGTTGTATATGATAAACAACGTAGTGATTTCCTCATTCACAACAACTTAATGTATATACATGCTCATAATGGAACAGGATACAAACTTATAAAAGTACACGACGTAACAGAAGGGCGTTGCAAACAGTAACCCCGAAGTCGATTGTAATAATTTTCCTTCTCTTTAAACGCAGTAGAGATGAACATATTAAATGTTTGTAGCGTTAATCACCAAATGTAAGCTCAATGAGATAAATGGGATTATGGATCTTTGTGTCAGTGAACATGAATAATGTGTCAGTGAACATGGTTACATTATGACCTCTCCCGATGTAATTTGTCTCCTGTACATGAAATTCAGTACTGGAGTTTTATATGGAGAGAATATTAAACATTTACAACAATGTTACTATTTATAACCCAAATAGTCACACAACCGACATCCAGAACAAAGATTTTTCCAGGTAACCAAGGAAGATCCTCAAAGAATTTTAAATTCCCGAAGAGAGGAAATACATTTAAAGTCTCGCCGGCAGGAAAGTGAGGTTATTCAAAAATTTAGAATTTGAAATGACCTAGCACGAACAATTTGTCGAGAAGAAGAACAGTAAGAACCTTACTAAAAAGCAGTTTGATGCTCTAGTAGACTGTACCGGTAATACATACTTGGTAGAAAAACCATAGAAGACTTCACGACTTACGTGTCATTAGGCTTGATCCTTGGCCGGCCAAATACATTCCCACTCATGCTAGTAATTTTAAATTTTCTCAAAGGGAAGAAATTAAAATTAGTGCATAACTCCATCTGAATTATAAGCGTAATACAGTATGCAGATGGGACCAACTTGGTGTGAAACAAAACAAATCACAATGTAAACAACATAAATTTGTGTTTCAAGAATAGCACACTTTCACAATAAACAAGGGTGAATAGGTTTACTCACTCACGTAAACCAACACGTGATCTCATTGTTGTTCGACAGACCCTTAATTACATAAAGAGGTCAGTAAAGAAGCTCATTAAGATGCGACAAAGGGTCGTAGTAAATAGGGTTGAGTTGTGATTACGTAACACAAATGCAACAATCACGCTTCATATTCATGTCAGCATGAAAGGCATATAAAACCTCTGTAAGATCTCTCTTGAACACAGGATATCAAAATCAACGTAATAATACTTGATATAACAAGAGATTACATTTTGGTAGGACCAAGGAACTGAATGTATGAAGGTGAACCTACCAAAACTGCAAGTCCGAACAGAAGTTACAACAACAACATGAAAGTTGACGGGCTGCAAATAAGGTATCAGATCTCCCCGGCGGGAAAAGACGAAACCCCCGCCGGCGAGGATACTAATTACAATCCTACTTGAGATTTACACAAACTCAATGCATAAAATTCATGAATCAACGAACAAAACCTGTTCGTTTATTGTAGAGATCACAATAGGCCTTAAAAGCTCAGCACTAAAAGGCAGACTTACAGAAATGCCGGGGACTAAATACAAATCTGTCACAAATTGAGCAATAACAAACGAGGTCGCGAGAGCCCGTAAAAACCCACAGCAAACACAGCGGGTCGAACTCATTGTTCGTGTGGAGACGCGATATTGAATACACATTGTCTCCATCACGCAGGACTGTGTTATCAGATAAGCCCGAGATTCATATTGACTTCAGAAAATATCGTCGGGCAATAATTTGAAGATATAGAAAATTTTGAAAACTCTGACAAGAGCCAATTAATTTAGCGACGTACGTCCGAAGACAATAAACACATGGCAGATGGAAAAACAAACCATGTGAAGTCTAAAAATTTGCCCAGACAAAATTTTGAAAGAAGACAGAAATGTGAAAGAAAACTATCCCCAAAATATTAATTTAATCACCATCGAACCATTGACAAAAATGACATAGGTGAGATAACATACGGCGAGGAAGCATTCTTTTGTCTGACATTTAATACGAGGAAGACCATTATTCGAAGCAGACGGCATAACCGGCACCAACGCTAAAAGCGCATCCAATTTATCCGAAAAACCATCATTGACGTATGTTCCTAACTTTTCACTGAAGAAAAGGAATCAACAGATGAACTCGACGAGACCGAAATGGGCGAACGAGTGATATAACTTCAGCGAGAGGTTGACAAATCGTGGACAACCGCATGCTTCAAGAAACGGAGTCTGCGACTGACGAACATGGTGACCTATATAAGAAGGTGAGACCGAAAGACGTGGCAAACGGCGTGGAGGTGTAGGAGAACGTCGAGTCGAAGTACGAGAACGGCATACCGGAGAATGGGAAGGCGGAAAATAGTACTAGAATTCCCGGTGGACGAGAGCTACGACGAACATGTGAATACAAAGTGCGGCGCCTTAAAAATCTCACACCCCGGGATACAAACTCAGATCCTCTAAAATTGAAGTCCCGTAACATGTCATTTACGCTATTATAGAATCGCTGATTCATCGATAGTCGAAACCGCAAAACAGCAATTTTGATACTCAAAGGTAGGTCCGAACGACCCACCATAAAACGAGAAA